>CAKALU010008385.1:0-39191 GCA_916700995.1 Hozukius guyotensis | reverse complement strand
GATCAAATAAATAGTAATTAAAAAAATTACATTTAAGAAAAAAAAGAAAAATTAAACAAAAGAACGGCGTTTTGGGGAAATATACTTTTTCCACTCCTTCCAAATGTCCTCAAATTTAGTTTCTTGAAGCCTCATTGAGAATGTAATTCTTTCCATTACAAATATTTCATAAATAACATCATACCAGTTCTCTAATGATGGGGTATCTGGTTTCTTAGTAATTGTTTGAATTCTTGAATGAGAATTTTTTTTTTTTTAATTTATTTTCAAAACAATGAGTTAAAATCTCTGAACAAACGGTTTGTTGTTCACAACAGATTAGAAATTGCACTTTTTGGCACACGTTTATTTATTTATTTATTTTAATTGTTGTTTTTTCCCCCAGGCCATCAGACTTTTAAATAGATAATTCATACGACACCTTCTCACACAAAAATATATCTTATACTGTATATACTGTATATGTTCTTAATATGCCCTTGTACAAAGTATTTCCTTTTATAATTGTAATATAACTTATTATTTTAATGGAGCTTCCCAGCAAAAATCATATCACACGATTGTACCTGTATAACCGGCGTGACAATAAACATCTTGAGATCTTGAACTCTTGAAATGTGTGCAAAAGAGTAAGTTTGCACACATGTTGCACAATAACCACTTAAACATTGCTGATCAAAATGTATCCTCTTCACAACTTCTAAACATGCCTTCATTGTCTGAGAGATCTATGCAAAATGCAATCGTCAAAATCTGTCAGACATGCATGTATAGTCCATAAATATCTATGGCATGGTGTTATTTACTGTCAGGAGGTACAATGTGTTGTTTTTTTACTGAACTACAGGGTTTCTTTTTTTTTTGGCATGGATGTCATTTTTTGGCAACTTTTCTGTTCACTCTATATGACTTTACATGAAAGCTCACAGTACATGTTTGGTACATAAATAAATTTACTGTATACATATAAATGTGCATACCATTTTTCTGTGCACTACAGAATTGTACAGTATCGACTTCTCCCCTTTTACAGATTTTTTTATCAATTGCTTTGGCTCATTTCTTTTAAACACACTTAATATTCTATTAAGAGTTTTAAATATTCTTAATAAACTGTAGGTGCAGTTGTCACAACTGTTTCATGGGGCATCACAACTCTATTGCATGTCTGCAAAAGGTAATAACTCACAAGAAACACTTCATTCATGCTTCAAAACCGAGTTATTGTTGCAGTAAACTGGCCAACAGCACCAAAATGAAAAGATGTTTTGTCATCGTGTGAGCCGTAACTTTTTGGTCAAAATGTTAGGATGTTTTTTTCACCCTGGCAGTCAACCCTGGAAATGTTCCTTATACAAGTCTCTGTTTTGTTCTTCTGTTTTCTTGACACTGACTGCTCAAGTAAGATACAAAAATGTCAGTTTTGTCTAGCTGAATGATGTTCTGTATCACACTGAGCTTTTTAGATTCAAACAGCAGGTAAAAGTTTATTGAACGTCAAAAGACCGACTGTAGCGCACAGAAAAGGGATATGCACATTTTTCACTGTAAAAAGAAAATTCACCTTTTTGATCTTTCATGTGAAGTTGTATACAATGACCAGAGAATTTGCCATAAAATGACATCCATGCCAAAAACAGGTAAAGCAAAAAACAACTAATTGTGCCTCCTCACAGTACATAACACCATGTAATATATATTTATGGAAAATACATGTATGTCTGACGGATTTTGATAAATTATTGGATCATTTTGCATGCGATGGCTCAGATGATTAAAGAATGTTTAGAAGTTGTGAAGAGGACGACAACTCATCAGTTTTGAGCAGCAAGACATGTGCAGGTGGTTATTGTACTTACTTTTTTGCACACATACACGTGTACGGAGCCCTCCTAGACAACCTAGGAGAAAAGTTTTATTAAGTCGTTCCCTCGAGTTAGGTATCTCGTTCCCTTTACTTAGTACTTCTAACTTCGTAAGTTACTTCATACAGCACTTCTTCCCATCATTCCTGACAGTAAACACATTGCTGATGTACGGAGCCCCCCTAGATGATGTACTGCGGTAAAGTTGGAAAGATATTGACAGATTCAAACTTCCTGGATCAATAACTCATAACAGAAACATTGTTAAAACACAAACGATGGCGCTTTCTAACCATAGTAAAGTAGACAACGAGCTACAACCTCATTTTAATCAACACAAAACACAACATTGGTCCCTATGTGCAGCCGGCTGTGAGACGAGCTGTCAGGGACCGTCTACAAAGTGCAACGCCAAAAAGAGAAAAATATTCCATAACTTCACTATTATACAGTGTAGTACCACCAAAATCACTTCGCACATCAATGATCTCCTCATAGTTGTACTACAACACTTAGTCTGTAAAAATATGCTTTCGCATAATTTTGGTGAATTTTTAATTGGAAAAATATTTACCGAAGTACATCATCTAGCAATGCGTGGACTAGTGCACTATGTTCAATTCAATTCAATTTATTTTTGTATAGCGTCAAATCACAACAGAAGTTATCTCAAGACGCTTTATATATAGAGCAGGTCTATGACCGTACACCATTATGTAACTCGAGGGAATAAGAGTTACCTAACTCGAGGGAATGAAAGTTACATAACTCGAGGGAATGACAGTTACCTAACTCCAGGGAAGGAGTTACCTAACTCGAGGGAATGAGGTACATAACTCGAGGGAATGAGAGTTACCTAACTCGAGGGAATGAGAGTTACTTAACTCGAGGGAATGAGAGTTACCCAACTCGCGGGCACGACTTAATAAAAATGTTCTTCGAGGGGTGCAATTTTCTTGAATGAATGAGAAATTCAAATCTGTTGTGAACAACAAACTAATTGTTCAGAGATTTTCACTTATTGTTTTGAAAAAAAAACAAACATTCTCATTCAAGAAGTAAGCCAAAGAGAATGAGAAAAACTTTTTTGTGTGTCACTTAGTCAGGGGTCGTCAGTTTACTCAATGGTAGAAAAGGGTTCCCATAAGGAAAAAGGTTGGGAACCACTGATCGACTAAAGAAATCCTAGTGGACTAAGACCAACAACAACCGATTAGTTGACTAATCAACTGAGCCGGGGCAGCCCTAGTTATTTACATTATATAACGTTGCAGCCCTACGTCATGTTGCCTGGAGCAGGACAGCACAATAGTTGATTGCTATATGTTATTCCCCCAGTTCCCGACACCCCAGTGGAAGTCCTCGTGGATCTCCTAACAAAAGCCAAGGAGATCGCCGCAGCAAGTAGCAATGTGCCAGACAAGTTGACAAGTCAGCTGCAGAAGGCTCTGGACATCGCCAGCGGCCTGGACGACTACCTGGAGAAAATGACCACACAGGAAAGTGAACCTCTGGCAGAGCTGTACAGGTATGTCTTGGCTTCCTACATCTATAGCTCAAAAGCGCTACTGTGTGAGGTAAATATGTTAATATTGTCATTCACACTTTATTGTAGAAAAACAGTTTCCCATGACTGGGATCAAGTGCACAAGGAGGGCAAAACTATGTTCCGGCTTCCCAAAGAGTGCATCACCGGACACGTTGAAGGTTGGACATTTATTTACAGGTGTACCGCTGATTGCCATTTTATTCACTGGTTTTCCATATTGTGATAACTGTGTGTGTGTGTGTTTTTTTTGGGCAGGCCAGACCCTGAAGATGCTGATCCACATGAGTCAAGCTAAGAGGGTTCTAGAGATCGGGATGTTCACCGGCTATGGGGCGTTGTCCATGGCTGAGGGGCTTCCAGAGGACGGCTGCTTAGTCGCCTGCGAGCTAGAGCCGTACCTCAAAGACTTTGCTCAGCCCATTTTTGACAAGTCTCCACATGGCAAGAAGATTACTGTCAAGACCGGGTCCGCCATGGACACCCTGAAGGTGAATTGTATTGAAGGACTGCCATCTTTTAACCCTAAGAGACCTAGTTAGACCTGTTTTTGTCTTTTTTTAGGGGGTCTTTAGGGGGAGATAGCAGGTCAGTAGTAGATGTCACATAGAAGTGGTGTACAACATCTGA
The DNA here is from genome assembly GCA_916700995.1 of Hozukius guyotensis. Lineage (NCBI taxonomy): Eukaryota > Metazoa > Chordata > Actinopteri > Perciformes > Sebastidae > Hozukius > Hozukius guyotensis. The sequence goes on along the minus strand of CAKALU010008385.1, from coordinate 35,150 downwards.
AACTCAGCACTGTGTGTCAAGTTGTTCTAGTCATAAATCAGAAATAAACTTCAATTAATTTATTGTTTAGAACATTATGATAGAAGTGTATAATGGTCATCCCCATGCTCTACTGTATTATGTCTCATAAGCTGTTGCAGCAATTTTTGGGGTTGATACCATTTATCCAACAGATTTGGTGCTATATTTAACCATTTTTTACCACTCGAGAATTGATCAAAATGATCAATAATCCCTTCAAAATGCCTCATTAAGACACCAAGACCTTGAGGAACACCACAGAAAAAGCCAAGCTCATGTGACCGGAACTTGGTGTTCTTTCAACAGATTTTACAATGGCGGCCGCGTCACAAACTTTCTTATTTTACAGCTAAACAGTGCACTACAAGATGATTCTGAAAACATTTGAGGCAAGAAATAGGCATTAACGTAACATAATATTGATTCATATTTGATCAGCGCTGCCTAGTTTGACTGTTTGGTCGGAGTTCGCGAGTGATTGACAGCTGGCTCTCATAGACAGCAGCTGGAAAGCAGACCTCAGATCAGCTCTTACTGCTTGTTTTCCTCCGGTCTGTGAAATCTTGCAGATGCCATTAGGAGCACCGGAAGACACAGAGGCACGTGATTTTTTTCAGGTTACCCATTTCATGTCACAATATAGCGACCGTTTTATAAAAATAACTTTTTAAAATCATAATTGGTTACCTTGTAACGTTTCCAATTGTAGTTACTGCTTCGCATAATGAGAGCAGGCAAGGGTTAACTCTGACTCTTCTTTTTTTTTTGGTATTAATAAGTGAACAGACTGGGGCACATGGCCAGTTTTCTAATAACTGTCTGTCCCTTCCAGGAATTGGCTGCTGCAGGTGAGCAGTTTGACATGGTCTTCATCGATGCTGACAAGGACAACTACATCAACTACTACAACTTTATTCTGGACAACAGTCTGCTGAGAATGCGAGGGGTCATATGTGTGGATAACTCACTGTTCAAAGCCAAGGTTTACCTTAAAGACACCACAGACAGCAACGGACTGGCGCTCAGAAAATTCAACCAGTTTGTCTGCGATGATCCACGCGTGGAGCAGGTGAGTTTCAAACCTTTACATGCTACCGTGTGTTTGTCAGGCATTCATTTTTATTCCATTTTAACAATGTCCTTCTTGTTTTTAAAGGTCATTATCCCTCTTAGAGATGGCATCAGTGTTATCCGCCAGGTACCTGTGGCCTCCGAGTGCTCAGGGACACAGGTACTGTTTAGATAACCCCAGAGCTCCATGAGCCAGTACTGACTGGGATCAAACCGTCATCATACCTTCACTTCTCTGTAGCAATATAGCGTCATTCTCACTGATCGTGTCTACTTATCTTTTTTATTTGTCTTAGAGTAAAATAACAGACGACGAGGTTTTCCGCGGAGTCAACGGGCGCCCCATCCTCGATCGGATGCGTCTTGACGGAAAGGTGGCCTACGTGACGGGTGCCGGGCAGGGCATCGGCCGAGGGTTTGCTCACGCTCTGGGCGAGGCCGGTGCCAAGGTGGCCGTGGTAGACCTGGACCAAGATAAAGCTGAGGCAGTGGCTCGAGAGCTCTCCCTTAAAGGTAAGGGGTGTTAGCAGAACACATGTAGACTTAAGCATGAGCAGAATGTCCCCATCCTGTTCCTAGGGATGCACCGATACCACTTTTTTTCAGACCGAGTACAAGTACAAGTACAAGTACTTACATTTGGGTACTCGCCGATACCGAGTACCGATACGAGTACTTCTCTGTGCCAAAAGACCCTCGTTAACAGCCAGCTGGAGGGTGTGAGCGACACACGGCAGGCTGGGGAGTCCCGCATACGAGGCGGTGCGCCGCGACCAGCTCTAGCTCGGCTTGGAAAGGCTCGGGGCGAAGGTGGCTCGCCGCCGCAGCTTTACAACGCTCCCCGCCCGGACCTCGCCGCACCCTCTCTCCCCGCTGGGGGCGTCCCCCTGCCCTGCCCCCTGTGTCTGTCGACTGCCCCAACCGCGTCGTGCCGCCAGATCGGGGCTCAGCCCACGCAAAAGGCGCCAGGGGTCTGCGGCGATGTCGGCAACCCACCCGACCCGTCTTGAAAACACGAACCAAGGAGTATAACGCATGCGCGAGTCAGAAGGTGCAAGCAAAACCCTGTGGCCCAATGAAAGTGAGGGCCGGTGCGCGGTACGAGGAACGCCAAGTTCCGGTCTCATGCGCGGAGCACAGCCATTAGGAACGCTCTCTCAATGAAATGACCTGTGATTGGTCAAAGTCTCCCGTCACAGATTTTTTAAAGCCTGAAAACAGAGCCATGAGGAGGAGTAGAAGTCTAGTTTTCTCTCAGAACACTCGAATTACAATATTCTGAAAGGTTATTATGGAATTTTTGCCCAATGATGCCAAAAATATACTGCCTACTGCCACTTTGAATTGGTGAAACTGATCAATCTGCAATGACAGATGGGTGAATGGTCCTCATGTGTTCTACCATGTGCTGGTAGAACACCAGCACATACTCAACCACGACAACGTGAATCTATTCAAACTGGGTTTGCTCACTTCAAAGTTTTGTCATAAATTGTCAGTGTGGTCATGTGTTGGTCTTTGTCCAGCAGATGGCAGCATACTACAGCTTAAGATCTACTGTGTCAGGTTATACATGTTCCTCTGAACACGAGTATGGGTGATTTTACCCCTCTGTTTTCTTCTTAAAGAATGAAATGTCCTACACATAAAAAAAAAAAAAAATTAAGTGTAATAGTATTTTTCATAACTTGTGTTTTTATTGTATTTTTTTTTATCTCTGGGATTTGTAAAATAAACTTCTAATATGTCCAAGCAGGATAGAAGTTGCTGATATCATTATAATGTCACAATATGTGCAAAGTATTCTAACAGGCATCCATGTTTTTGGATACAGGCATCAAAGCCATGTCGATCACAGCGGACATCAGTAAATCCGATGATGTCCAGAGGATGATTGACGACATCGTCTCCAAATGGGGGGCGATCCACATCGCCTGCAACAACGCCGGCATCAACATGAACTCAGCCAGCGAAGACACCAGTCTGGAGGAGTGGGACCGGACCTTCGACGTCAACCTGAGGGGGACGTTCATGTGCTGTCAGGTGTGTATCACCTGTGTGTGAGAGACATGATTCTCTCCACCATATTACACTGTGATGTATCGTGTGACGGGAAATTTTCAAACCAACAAAAAAATACACAGTTTAAATGTAAATTTTGTATTAAATTTGAGTTAAAGTTTAATTTATGTTAATAGTTTAACTCTTTAAATATTAAATATAGTAAATAAGATTTACACTCAGTCACATACAGTCACATACTGCTGTTAAATTAGATGCAAAGACAAACTGTGCTCCAAACAATATAAAAACTTCACTGTCAAACACTGGACCCTATACTGTAGGTTGTTGGAATATCAGAGAGAAGAGACAAATTATAATATATTTAAATAAAAGCTTTTGAATGTTGTGAAAGTCTGCACTGATGCTCAATGTCGCAATTCACCAAAAAATGAGATGCTCAGTTCAAATTGTGCATAGATTACTTTTATATAACGGTTTATTTTGTTCATCTTTGGGAAGCTGGAATAATTGTGCAGAATCAGACTAAACTTCCATCTTTAACACAAAACATTTGAAGCAGAGACAGAAAAGAGCGTGTGATGAAGGCATTTATTTTTGTATAGTCAAGTACATTTTATTTGTATAGCCCAATATCACAAATTTGCATCAGGGGGCTTTACAATCTGTACAGGATATGACACCCTCTGTCCTTTATGACCCTCGCAGCAGATGAGGAAAAACTTAACAAAAAAAACTAAAATTTTAACAAGAAAAAATGTTAGAAACCTCAGGAAGAGCAACAGAGGAGGGATCCCTCTCTCAGGACGGACAGACGTGCAATAGAGTGTGTGTACAGAGTAACAACATAATGAAAATACAACATAGACAGTCCATGTGGAAAAAAAATGATACATATCATGTGAACATATGAAGAGATGGATCCAGGAGGATGTCAAGCAGCTTCCAGGTGTCGCCAAATAGATAGAGCGTGAGCAACACGACCTTCTCTTCACCATCATATCTCTAACTCTGTAATGGTTAAATTATGAGTTATTAAATCACCAGTTAAGTTGTTTTTCTAATCCAATAGGTTTTTTAAATGGCATTTGTAGCTTTGGAAGCAGTAGGATTTTCTAAACTGATAAAGGAACAATTAATCCTTCTTTTTATAAAAAAAATAAAAATTTAAAAATCACCAAATTCTGAAACGTTTTTCAGCGGACGGCAACAATTAAGCAGACGCGCCATACAGCAGGTACAAATGATGCAAAGCCACAAACCTGTGCTTTCATACTTACACAATTATCTTTAGTAATGTATGCTATATACAAAATAAAAAGTGGAGAATTTGTTTACAAATTCTAAATATTTCTGTAAATTCTGCCATCAATTTGCTAGAGAAACTATACCGAAAGAACAAATTGATCCTTGATCATGTTTTCTTTCAGTAGATTGTTTCTGTCAGAACTAGTTAGAGCAGTGGTTTCCAACCTTTTCCCTTAAGGGACCTCTCTTCTTTCATTGAGTAAACTGGCAACCCTGATTAAGTGATATATTGTATGGCTATTTCATATTATATTTAATGCACAACATAACAGTACAGAACAACTGACAAACTGTACAATTAACCCAAACAGTGAACGTAATAACTGCAGGAAGTTTGTGTAAAACGAGCGATTTGGATGAATTTTGAGCAGATTATTTCCTGTGAATGTTGCATCAGAGATTAGTTTTCCTGTTATTTTTAGGAACTTTTAAAACAATAATCTGTATTATGTATTTTTATGTTTAACAATCATACATACTTAATAGGCTTATTTTTTAACAAATTCAGTGCTTTCTCCTCCATGGCGCTTCTATTAGCTCTTTGGTTGTTTTAACTTCATTATAACTTGTTTTTAATGCAGGATGAGGCTGTTTAGCTCTGTGAATATAACCTGTGTTCAGGTCTTCACCGTGCCCTTATCCTGTTTATATCTTAAATAATAATTCAAACTTTAAAAATAACAATTTCATTTAGTTTTCTTAACAGAAATTAATGAAATGCTGAGATATATATCAACTGTATATTTTTTTTAAAAGTTATCTTACACCCCTTAAAATCAAGAGAGGCCTCACGACCCCCCGTGAAGCTCTGGCGACCCCTAGTGGGGGTCGGGACCCCCGGGTTGGGAACCAGTGAGTTAGAGTATGACCTAATTACTGATGGTCCAACCAGCTTTAGCTGCAACTAAAATTAGCTCTAAATTATCTAGTCACTGTCAGACATCTCTATACTGTATATATAATATGTGTGAGAGTGTGTGTGTGTGTTTATATTATATAAGCCCCACCACCCAAATGTTGTTTAACTAGTATTCCTGTCTCCAAGGATAAACTACATGTTTTTGTGTTGATCCGTAGCGTATCAGTGCCATAATAAGGTGTTTAATGTGTCTCTTCCCCCTGAATCCTCGCCTTAGGCAGCAGGTCGAGTGATGTTGAAGCAAGGATACGGCAAGATTATCAACACAGCCTCCATGGCCAGTCTAATAGGTGAGTGATGATTCTATTCCCCCACCTTCTCTCTGGAGCCCCTCCATGTCTGCTTTTAATCTCTCCATTTGGCGTGGAGAGTCGGGTCGAGAGGAGGAGGAGGAGGAGGAGGGGGAGGAAGGGAGAGTTAAATACATTTGTGCTGTGCAGCTATGTGCGGGAGGAGTACACATCACGTTAAATAGTTTTTATCGTCAGACAGAAAGTCGTCAGAACCGACTTTAGACCAGCACAGTGGTTGAAATAAGAAAAAAAAAGTGCCTGTTTTCCTCTAAAACAGGATTAGCCAGCTTTTCTGCTTTGCAACTTTTACCCCAGTTAAACTGTTGTATAGAGATGCATCCACCCCCTGCATACAGTAAGCGTGAAAGTGTCGGTGATTGCGTCTCGCCGAGGCGGTTTTGCATCATAATAAACATCCCCTCTCTGCGGAGCTGTCTGGAGGATGTGGAAGGCAACCTGAGGTCCAACTTGGGAAGGGAGGGTTCCTGTGCAGCCTGCGCCGGCAGCCTTGTTTGAACAGCGGAAGACACTTTGAGAGTTTAGCGAGAGCCGAGTAAAAGCCGTGCATAATGTTCCTCCTTCCAACAGGTTCCTCCAGAGGAGCAGCAACACTTCATCAGCAGTATAGTCAAATCGCCAGTAAACCCGCTGTGCCATATGGGCCCCGGTCCCGACTGCAGGGGCAATCTGTAAAACAGGAGCATGCTGGTAAATAGAGGCCGGCGTAAAAAAAAAATGATCAATTACTCACATTACGTACAGTCCTTCAGGAATTTACTTTATTGGTCTGGACATCTGTTATAATATTGTCATAATGTGTAATCAGATGGGACCTGTTCTAGCCAAGTGGAAGCCCAAAAAGCAGCCGTAAATGCCCAATTAAAATGCACAATGACAGCTTTTTGTCCATCTGCTGAATAGAATGTGTGTGTGTCCACTAACGCCCCTTCCACACACACACACACACACACACACAACCACCGTTTCTTTTTTTTTCAGAATAATGGCCAGCAGCTCAAAGACACCCAGACAGGAAATATCCAAGTTGATATGATCACACTGACCTTACTGAGGGATTTGTGACTCTCACACTCTTACCTGCAGACCTCCGCTGCAAAGTAATGCACGTTACAACAGCCGCGGCATTCTGGGAAAAAAAGAGTGCATCATTTGAACTCGGAAGAATTCAAAATGTAAAGGCGTGCCTGATAAAGAGCATGTTTTCTCCCACTTGAAATGGGCAATAAGTAGCGGGGTGAATGTTAAAGAGGGCTTTGGAGAATGCTCTCCTTCTACCTCCTTTTCCCTTCTCTGGGGATTACTGCTCTTTAAGACGGCGAAAAACATCAATGCAGGTTTATTTAAAGGATGAAGGCATTTTCTGAATGGTATTTTGGGGCCGTATCATCAGGTCTTGAGCGAGGATTAGTGCTGTTAGGCATTTTGAGCTGTGTTTCCTGTCCTGATAAGTCGGATTTCACCTTCAATCTGCGTGTAAGCCCTGGGCTCTGCTCCTCCTCGCCTGCTCCTCTGAGGTCCTAGCCTACCCTTATCCAGCCCGGCCCAACCTCGCCATCCTCTGCTATCTCGCCACGCTCTGCACAATCCCACTCAACCGCACTCTCAGCTACGGTGCCCACCCTTTACATCTTATTTTCTTACCAACTTTTACCTCTACCCCTGCACATTTTCTCTCCTTTTTTTTTTTTTTTAACCGAGCAGTGTAAGCGGGATGCTGCAGCCCTTTTTCCTCCCCAGGACCGGTCCCTGCCTCTCCGCAGCTGGCCGGTATTCATCATCCCGGTCTCACACTGAAGCCATTTGGCAGTGAGATCGGCGGGTGATGAGGTTAACTACTAAAGTTGTATGTAACTTGGAGCCTTCCTTGCGATGATTAATCAACCAGCAGAAAATGAGCCCCTGTCCCGTTATCCCATGCAGTGTGCAGCATCTGTGATGGTCAAGGCAAACAAATGGCTCCCTGTCTTTGTTGCTGAGGACAGAGCATAACTGGACATTATGAGCAATTAATGTTACATGGCTTCATCCTCAGAGTCCCCAGCAGCTAATGGAAGAGCTTTTGTCTAGCAGGCATCCACGAGAAACCGCATGAGCTGCAATATGAAATGTATACGTTGTCAGCTTTTGTGAGAAAGGAACTCTTTTGTTTCTATCTGTAACACACGTTAACGCAAATTTGTTTTGACGCCACTAATTTCTTTAACTCATTAACGCAACTTGCGATTTTTAGGTTGTAGCGGGATCAGTTTTAAAGCTATAGTGAAGATGCTGGCATCATATGAAACTAAAAAAAAATAAAGAATCCATCGGTACCAACCATGTCACACTAGCTTGTTGCGAAGGAGGCTAAATAATGCCACAAACTTGAGCTAAATTTTGGCGAGGAAAAACTGTCATGGCCATTTTCAAAGGGGTCCTTTGACCTCTGACCTCAAGATTTTTGAATGAAAATGGGTTCTATGGGTACCCACGAGTCTCCCCTTTACAGACATGCCCACTTTATGATAATCACATGCATTCTGTCGGGCTGCAGTTTGCCATGTTATGATTTGAGCATATTTTTTTATGTTAAATGCAGTACCTGTGAGGGTTTCTGGACAATATTTGTCATTGTTTTGTGTTGTTAATTGATTTCCAGTAATAAATATATACATACATTTGCATAAAGCAGCATATTTGCCCACTCCCATGTTGATAAGAGTATTAAATACTTGACAAATCTCCCTTTAAGGTACATTTTGAACAGATGAAAAATGTGCGATTAATCGTGATTAAATATTTGAATATATTGACAGCCCTACTGAAAATACGATTTTTTTAATGAGAATTGTGAGTGCATGCCATCATTAATGATGCAGTAAATGTTATTATTTATATAAAACGCTGTGTTGTTTCTATAACTGATTTTCTTTCCATCCTCCACCCTGCAGTCCCTCATCCCCAGAAGCAGCTTTCCTACAACACGTCCAAGGCCGGAGTGGTCAAACTGACTCAGACTCTGGGCACCGAATGGCCCGCCAGAGGAGTGTGTGTCAACTGCATCTCACCGTAAGTGCTGTCCATTCTTATAGGGCTCTCGCAATAACCGCAATATTGCTATACTGCTTGTCTGCCTGTACTGCTTTTCAATATTGCAATACTGCAATATTGACAAGCCAACCGCAGGGGATGGCAAGCAACCGCCAAAATCGCAATGTTCACGTTTTTTTTATTCTTTGATTCCACAACAAGTATTTAATTTGTTTTAAAGGTCCCATATTGTAAAAAGTGAGATTTTCATGTCTTTTACATTATATAGCAGGTTTATATAAATACTGTGAGAGTATCAAAACGCTCAATCTATGGAGAAATACACACAGCCCGTAATCAGAAACTGAGCGTTTGAAACAAGCCGTCAGGATTTCTGTCCATTTGTGATGTCACAAATCTACAATATTTTAGATCATTTCAGTTTTAAACGTAAACATACTAAATGTGTCCCAGTTTATTTCCTGTTGCAGTGTATGTGAATGACATCAACTGACAGGATGTAAACATGGACCCAAGCTGTTTCCGTAGCAACACAATTCTGTTGCCATTCCGTTGAAATGCACTAAAACGGAGCGTTTCAGACAGAGGGTGAATACAGGCATATTCAGACAGACGGTTTGAGAAAAAATAATATGTTTTTTGAACATCAAAGCATGTAAACATGTTCTAGTAGAAACCCCAAATACAAGCATGAACCTGAAAATGAGCATGATATGTCCCCTTTAAAACTCTCATCTTTGTCATTTAAAAAGCAACAATATACCCAATAATAGCCTGACAATAAAGCTTATTTATACAGCACTAAAATCAGGATAAATATAGTAATTTGCAACAAATAAAAGTTGCAATAATATTGCATATCGCGCTGTTGAACCAGTCTTTATCGCGACAGCCCTAGCCTCCTCTTCTCTTCCAGTCTTGTGCCAAAAACATAACCGGTCCACCTTTTTGTGAGGGATTGAGCTGCAAAAAGGAAGTGGCGATTAGTGTGTTTGCTTTCATATGAAGAGCCCCATTTGAGAATGATGCACTAATTTAAGTCCTCAAACAATACATCAGTGCTTAATTAGATGACGTCTTGAGGGATGAATCAACCAAACACTTGCTCTAATTGTTCTATTCAATTAGGGAATCAAATTTGCCGCCTCACTCCAAGTGTCGGCGCAACAATAGCGTCCTTGTTTGTATCTATTTGTCTGTGAAGCTGAGCAGGGGGGAAGAAAGGAGGAGAACACAGGAAGGGTTGTGTGTGTGTGTGTTTGTGTGTGTGTGTGTGTGTGTGTGTGTGTGTGTGTTAAGTGGAGCATCCCTTAGCCCCAGCCATCCCTGAGCAAATCCGTCCGGTGGCACCGGGGCGAGCCAGGCCCAGCCACAGCCCCAGAACAAAGCCCTCACACACGCGTGCCGCGCTCAGCTTTATTTATCGGCAGCTTGTTTGCTAATTTTAATTTGCAAAGAAGCAATTCTCTCTCTGTCTCCCCCCCCACCCCCCTTCCCCGTTGCTAACCGGGTGTCTCAATGGGCCGCTGATTTCTTTGAAGTGACAGTCGGTAAATATGCATAAAAAAAGGGGGACACAATTAGCGCTCACGAGGTTGACTGGAGCCTGATTCCATTGGCAACTTTAGCCGCAGCGGTGATAAGCTGCATTATCTAGAAAATTGGCTGAGGGAAAACAGTACCTCTGATTGCCAGCAAAGGTTCCAGATAACAGGGCAGCTGAAGAGAAATATAATTGAGGTGGAATATGTTAACCAAGGTGTCACACGCTCCTTGGAAGTGCTAATTTAGCCAAATGTTGGAATTCCATATCAAGGAGCCGGGATACATCGAACAATGATTCGGGCCTCCCGGCTTTTAGTCACTGTCACGTCAATTGTTGTAGAGAGTCAGAAGTCGGCTCGTGTTAGGAACAGGCGGCCGTGTTGACATATTTATTCAAATGTAGGATCTGTGATACGTTATTGTAGAAAGGGGAGAACTGCATTTGTTGTGACTAATGGTGTCGAAGAGCTTTTCGACACCAGTGAAGTCACAAAACCAAAAGCAGCAGTTTTCTTATAAATTCCACCTGCGTCAGAGTTGTTATCCTTTTAAAAACGTTGCTTGCATGATCCTGTTTAACTCAATGTAAAATAAAAACCATATTAGCCAGAGCATTCATTGTTTTTGCAGCGGAAAGCTCAGGCTTCTGTCTTTCGTGTCATTACATTGTACGCTCGCAATGACGTCATTACATTACGTGATAAAACAAAACGCCTTTGCACCAGTGGGCAACCGCCGGTTTTGAAAAGTGAAGCCAATGCTGAAGTGTCTTAAACTTGCATTCTTTCTAACAGCCAGCAGGGGGCGACTCCTCTGGTCGCAGAAAGAAGTCTGATTGTATAGAAGTCTATGAGAAAATGAGCCTACTTCTCACTTGATTTATTATACCCCTGCGACAACGTAGTCGAAAACTCGAAAACTATTTAACTTAGGAACTTAAAATTTTGCATGCTGGTTGACAGTGTGGTCTAGTTGTGCCTTTTGGGGGTTAGAAGTCCAGGGTGGCCATTAGTTAATTAGTTAATGCCCATTAATTCCATTCGTTCCAAAACGGCAAAACCTTTGGCAAAGGGGTCAAGCAGTGAACAGGGAGCAATGCTCACTTTTGCCTTGTTACCTCAGTAAACACCGTAAACATCAGTTTGTGATCTCAATCGCTAGTTTCAAGTCTTCTTCAATACAGCATTTAGTAAATTAAGGTCCCATTTAGAGTCAAATAGACCATAAAACAGGGAATGCTTTAGGGCGTGGCTACCTTGTGATTGACAGGTCGCTACCACGGCGTTGTCCGGTCAGGGTGTTGTCCGTGTTTTCGTCTTACAACTTTAACACTTTCACAGTGTGCTTTCAGTTCATGGAAGTTGATTACAATCTTTTTGTTCGCCTAAAAATGTCTTATTCAGAGTTTGGTTGCACTTGGCTCCACCCTCTCGTGTCACTTCTGGTTGCAAGAGACTTCAAAACAGCAGTCCACAAACCAATGGGTGACGTCACGGTGACTACGTACAATTCTTATATCCTCCTGAGAACCAGCCTATGTCTATGCTTTGCACTCGATCTGCTCATAAAAATGTGCATATCTGAGTAACTAAAAAATGTTTTTTTGAGAAAAATTTTGTTCATCTTTCTACATTTAGAAGTCTTTTGGATTAATATGTTTTGTGTTTATTTAGTAGCATTTTATGAAAAAACATGTCCAATTTTTGTATTTTTTTCGTTTTGTTTTATGAAACAATTTCAATACTTTTATCACGCCTGCACATTACTCCATGCCACAATATTTTTATTGACTACGTTTCCATCCTGCTTGGATCTTCGTCAGGTCAAAGTGTTTGAAAAGTGGAAACCACACCGATATTTATACATATAGCAGCACACCAATAGGCAAATAAGCTCAATGATGGCAGGTGTGGTTCATCCAAAACACCAGCGTAATAAAACATCCTCAATATGTCATATTCATCATCGCATATATCAGGAAATCCATCACCTAAATTAAAAAATATTACATTAAGGTAGAGGAAAAAGGAAAGAAGAAATATTTAATATGTACAATAATTTGGTTTAAAACACCCTTCTAAATAAGTTAACTATATATATTATTATTATTAATAATAATAATAATAATAATAATATATTTAATATATATAATAATATAATTATTGACTTATATCACCTTTTAGCTTAGGTTGTACAGATTTTAAGGAGATGAAGCATTTGAAGATACTCTATGAAATGACGTCACAATAATAGCAAAAATACCAATCTAGGCAGTGGTGGACCATTTCTCTTGTAAAGTTCAAAGGGTTAAATCACGTTTCAATCAGGAATCGGAGCAGGAATATGAAGGAGTAGTTGCATTTAATACGTATTTAACCAAAGGCTTTGAGCAAATGATGCCAGACGTCCCCTCACACCCGTGGGCTCTTCCTGAGACGTGCCAGCAGTCCCACAGTAAACATCATCAGAGATGCCACGCCGTGCCCTTTCTTCAAAGGATAATTGGGTTTATTTTTGTCACCAAAGTGGTGGCTCTGAAACAACGCTGTCACTCCTGGCTCTGAGCTGTGATGCCTTCTGATTTCATTGTGTGTGTGTGTGTGTGTGTTTTTTTTCTCTTTCTCCGTCTCTCTTTTCAGGGGGATTGTTGACACCCCTCTCATCCACTCGGAGAGTCTGAGGCCTCTGGTGCAGGGCTGGCTGTCAGATATCCCTGCTGGTAGACTGGCTCAAGTGACAGACCTGCAAGCTGCAGTGGTCTACTTGGCATCTGACGCCTCCGACTACATGACAGGGCATAACTTAGTCATAGAGGGTGGGCAAAGTCTGTGGTAGAAGGGCTAGATGAAGAGATGAAAACTTTTTTTTTCTCTCTCTCTCTCTCTCTGTCTTCACTCTCCTGGGAGAGGTGGCATTCACACGATCTCCTTCTGACACATTCCCAGCAATAGTAGTTAAAATCTTACCGGGTGTTTAACTTTTGGTGAGTTCACATCTGTTTTCTAGTGTGATGAGATAACTGGTAGCTTTTTAGTCCTCTGTGTGTGTCCTGTATAGGTTCAGTTTGCTGTCACGTGTGTTACGACTGTGGCACGCTGGACTTTTTAGTGAATGAAAAACACTGTATCATGATAAATACAAGATAAATAAAAAGAGGTATAACAGCTGCCAGTCTTCTTGTCACACAGGGGAAATGTGCTGCTAACATGTCTGAGAAAATCTCTGTGAAGTGAAAGAAAAGCATCACAATCTCTGCTGTATGTTCTCTTGATTATTTTATACAACAAGTGCAGTTTAAACCAGGATTATTATAGTCAACTAAAACAAAAATAAGTAGTGAAAATCATTTTTTGTAAACTGAAACTAAATAATAACTATATCCTTTAAGAAAAACTAAACTGAAACGATATTGCCTTGTTAAAAAACTAAAATAAAAATGAACATTAATTCATTTTAGTCTTTTACCTATTATATATCACTACCGAAAAAAAAACCCTGATAGCATGAATTTCCATCGAGTCTCGTGACATTGAAGCACAGAAATTGAACCAACTTGACATTCCAGTAGATGGCGCTATCTATGCCGCAGTTGCGCCACTAAAGTAGCGCAAAAATTAAACATTGAGGCAATTCCTACACAGTTCTCCAACCATGTATTCTGTATACATATAGCTACATACTTCTGAGACATTATACCTGGCCTTACCAAAAACAAACGAAAAATAAATAAATAAAAAATAAAAATAAATATATAAAAACTAAACCTCTCTAAAAAAAAAACTGAAACTAGCAAACGCATTCTGAAAACTAACTAAAACTAAACTAAAATCAAAACTAATTGAAAAGTCAAAACTATTATAACCTTGGTTTAAACACACAACACTTTTGATAAATTTGACTGTTAGTGTCGTCTTAAATATCACTTTGTTAAGTTTATTTTTCAATCTCTGTCTCATACAAACTTCAAAGTACTGTACATGATAATTAAAGGTATGGTTGTTTTGTATTGTGATAAATAAAGGGACGGCTTCTTTGCACGAGTACATGAACTGTGTGTGATTTTTGAATAACCAAATTAGAGCTGCAACGATTGATCGATTAGTTGTCAACTATTAAATTAATCGCCAACTGTTTTTATAATCGGTTTGAGTAATTTTCTTAGAAAAAAGTGAAAATTCTCTGATTCCAGCTTCTTAAAATGTGAATATTTTCTGGTTTCTTTACTCCTCTGTGACAGTAAACTGAATATCTTTGAGTTGTGGACAAAACAAGACATTTGAGGACGTCATCTTGGGCTTTTGGAAACACTGATCATCATATTTTCTGACATTTTATAGACCAAAAAACTAATTGATTAATCAAGAAAATAATCCATAGATGTTGCCGCCCTAAACCAAATAAACTACCTCATGTAAGCTGCATGTTATAAGGTACAAAACCTTGTTGTTTATTAAGTTTAAATACTCAGAAAGTACCAGAATGTTTGGTTCAGTGATGACCACTATGTGAGTCTGATGCCAGTGAGTTTATATCGTGCACCTTGACTCACCGCTCCTTCTGGTCCTTTTGTGTACCACATGCAGGATTTACAGCGTCCCAGTCCGCCTCTCTCCAGCTCTTTCTTCCCAAATGGTCCCCACAAGTGGTGCTTGTGAGCGCCATCTTAATTGCTCCATTAACTGTTTGTGCGCCGAAAAACAATACTTAAAGGAGAGGAGAGGTTGGCCGAGGACGTGACCCCCCCCCACCCAGTCGCTGCAATTATGCGAAAAGTAGCGGCCAATTAGCGCCCTCTGCAATGTGACACTGTTGCTGTTTATGTGAGCAACTTCAACTTCTCACTGTTAGTGACCGTTCTCTGATTTACATAATTGAGGGATTGGTCATTAATGGGAATGGCGTGTGAGAGGATCCCATTAAGATATGGAGTGAGATCTGATCATCTCCCTCTGCTCTGTAGCTATTTATCTCCAGCTGCATTGGCACACATTAGAAATTATTGGGATTCTTATCCTCAAACTTAATGGCCAAATATCAAAGTTTGTCACAGTGTTTGCATGCAAAGTCTTGCAGAATTTGTTCACAAGAAGGCAGATTGTCTTTTGCGGGCCATTTCCCCCATCCTGCCACCGAGGGGCAGTATAAAGACAGGCAGCCACATCACTGACACAACGTTACAACAAGAGGTTATCACATTATTTGCTATCATCTAAAGGTAATAACGGTGAACTCTTGTCTTACGTGTGTGAGATAAAACAAGTTCACCTCTCCAATTGTAGTGTGCAAACAGCTCAACATGAGAGACAATCAAAGAAATGCTGAATAAATACTCATGTTTTCAATTAAATGTGGTTTGATAGTGGACAGTTACATTTCAAATGCATTAAAAAAATGTAATTTTAATCAGGAGATTGGAGTAGCCTTTAAAGTCCAGAGACAATGAAGTGCAAATATGAATCCAAAGCAAGCCGATAAATTACAAAATCTATTTGCATCTTCAGGCTAAATCTTTAACGAAGACAAATAGGATTCAACCTTAGTGTTTTTCATTTATTCAAGTTAAATAAAGGTGAAGTTGGGACACACTTCTGTGCTTAGTTTCCCTGAGTCTACCAGAAGGGATGCAAAAAAGTTGGAATGCACCACAAGCTGCTGTTACCCAGAGTCCTTCTGTTTCCAGCTGTCCACTGTCATCATTCAGTGTCTAAACTGTTGTTTTGCCGTCATGTTTTGCACCACATTAAACTCTTTCAGAGCCCTCTTGGAGGTCTTGTTTTCCTTTACAATTGCGGCTCAAAGAACCAAATGTATAATTTGAGCAGCAAAATGTGATATCCCCCCTCGAACGCCATACAGTGGCCTGCTTCATGAAGTGTAAGTGATCTTGAATCCATTATTTATGACCTCCTTTTGCTACCATTACACTGACGAGTGGGGACCCTGTTGTACACAGCGCTGTTGTGCTAAACAGTTCTCCAGCAGAAAAAAAAAAGCCACTTGCGCCCTCACACTTGAAATCAACTTTGATTAATGCCCGGCTCTGTCACGGCATGCAACGTTTTACAGCAGCAGGCGTTCAGAGGGAGACCCGGGTCGATGGCGAACAACACGATGAGGCAATGTGTGTTGCTGAGCAGGCTGCGTCCCGGTGACAAGAGGACCCAAGGGTTTATGGGTGACATATTAACATTTGACAATATCAATACACTTTTATTGATGGATTGTGGCGCCCTGTTACACGGCCACTCAGTGAGGTGTTTGAGGATGAAATGTTACCCCCTTATAAATTGAGTTGAGCCCCCTGATGCTATCATCTGAGGTAGGACTGTGCAACAGCAAAATGAAAATGTCAACATTTATCTTCTAATAAGGGCTGGCGTGAACTTCTAACTTAATGACGATTTAATTTTACTAATTACCTGATAGAAAATCTGCTTCATAACAAATGTAAAACTTTAACTTTGCTGTGTCAGCCATCACTTTAATAATAGTTAATTTTGAAAATGTCTTCAATCCAATGAAATGACCACAGACAGCAGCTGGAAAAGATAAATGCAGTATCTTGCAGCTGCTAAGACATTTCAGATACCTTACATAACCTGTAAGTATCAGTGTATAAATATATTTTATTAATGTATGCAGTGTTGCGCTTAAAGGAATAGATTGACTTTTTAGGAAAAAACGCTTATTCGCTTTCTTGCCAAGAGTTAGATGAGAAGATTGATATTGACTAACTCCATAGACTGTAAGCTATATAAGAAGTGGACGTAATCACCGTGACGTCACCCAATGGTTTGTGGACTGCCGTTTTGAAGCCTCGATTTCAGCATTCAGCATCTTGGTCGCCATCTTGGTTTTTTGCAACCAGAAGTGACACGAGAGGGTGGAGCTAAGAACAACCGAACGATGAATAAGACATTTTGAGGTGACCAAACTGAACAGAAAACCCAATGTGAAAAGGTTAACTATGTAAGACAAAAACATGGACAACTCCCAGACCGGACAACGCCGTGGTAGCGACTTGTCAATCACATGGTAGCCCCGCCCTAAAGCATCCCCTGCTTTATGGTCTATTTGACTCTAAATGGGACCATAATTTACTAAATGAACATCATGCTGTATTGAAGAAGACTTGAAACTAGCGATTGAGACCATAAACTCATGTTTACAATGTTTACTGAGGTAATAAATCAAGTGAGAAGTCATTTTCTCTACTTTCTATACAATCAGACTTCTTTTCGCAACCAGAGGATTCGCCCCCTGCTGGCCGTTAGAAAGAATGCAAGTTTAAGACACTTCCACATCGGCTTCAATTTTGAGACCCTGAGGTTACCTACTGGCTAACTCATGTTTGTACGGTGAATATCAAGCTAGCTTAGCTTATCTTAAAACCACAATTTACCATTTTACATTTAGTTTTTTGTATGGATTAAAGAAGAACATTAACTGTAGAGGTTTGGGTAGGCATCATTGTGTTACCTCTGGACATTGCTTCCCCTGCTTCCAGTCGTAATGCTAAGTTAAGTCAACTGGCTGCTAGAACTAGCTTTATATTTCCTGTACAGAAAGGAAAGTGGTATTGATCTTCTTATGTAGGCTAACTCTCGGCAAGAAAGCAAATAAACATATTTCCCAAAATGTAAAAGTACTCTAACTGTTCTTTTAAGACATAAATCACCAACAAGACAAAACAAATGAATCCAAAGTTGTGTATTTAATTCTCTCTTACAAAAGCATCGGCACCAACTATTGACTGCTGTTTCATTTCGATCAAGAGAGGTTGCATCAAGTTTAATTGTGTTCTTGTGTGATTGTGTGTGTGTATGTGTTGCACTTGACTCGCTGAAGGCATTGGATCATCGTCTACCGATGTTTGTTATCTCATGTGTTATTCATTGAAAAAGCTGTTTTGCTGTTTGCTCTCCTCATGCTACCTGCTGACTTCACATGGGGTCACTTTAACTGGCTGCTATGTGTACTCAGATGGATTGCCAATAGATGAAAGTGTGAGGACTTTGTCAAGCTGCAATATTATTATTATCGTATTCCCTTTGAAGGCTTGTGAGGTGACTTGCACATCGGGCTTTATTGAGAACTTTTTTTTTTTTAACCAACATCATGTTTCTCATACTTTAGTTGTGTTCCCGTTTAGTTTCTTGGCTTTAAAAAACGTTTTCATAATAAAATCAAAACATACCTGACGTGCTTTTCTTTCATTATTTGCCATGACTGCAATAATGTGTTCCTGCTGCATTATCTTTTATCCTTTATTCCACTGTATCAGATACGATACCAAACAGGATTAGGATTTATTTTTCACAAGATGCCTCCTATGACATCTCAAGAGGTATCTAAAAAACAATTCAAATGTCCACATCCTGTATCCACATGGTAAATGTATCAGGCTTTTATTCAACGTTAATACTGAGCCGGGGAAACATTGCACTCCGAGTTCTCTAATTACAATGCAGCTAATGTGTTATTTCCTCCCCAAGTGGGATTACTTTCATCTTTCCCATTAAGATGCACATTTTGTTTGGATACTCAAATTACAAACCCCATATTAAATCTGACTGTGCAAAAGGCATTGATCATAGCCCCGATAGCTGCACTCCAACTTTGATTTAATTTGCACTTCCATTAATATCTATGAGACGTCCGATTGTCGTCTTGGGCATATTGATGGTATTGTAAGCCCTGCCTTCATATAATGTTCCCCAGCGGCAATGAGGAAATGTTACAGAGAATTAGGCCGAGAAGCAGGCTCAGTGGAACTGGCACTGCAGTCGGAAATTCATTACCCTAATAAATAGAGAGGGGGGATAAAAAAGCGAGAATCTTAAGAGAAATTTCTCTCTCCCTCTCACCACAAAAACACAAAAAAAAGCCCTCACTTTGGCCTGAGAGTGGATGACTGTAACCAGCTCATTATTGCTGCCCGAGCACCCAAAGGTCTTCTGGGGACCCTGAGAAGTCTTTAAAATGTGCCTGATGATGATTCAATAGAAAAGCAGCCTGTCCATCATGAAGCTTTATGTCTACATACTGAGCTATTTGGATATATATATACGTGGCTGCATCAATGAGAATGCGGCCTAAATCTCATTAAAACCTTCAGAATAGAACGAAATGAACATCATTTAAAGAAAACACAATACAGTCGTAGATTCATTGTGAGCTAGATAAGTGTCAAGCCAATGCTGATTTCGTATGTTGATTAATGAAGTGCCAACTGAGTATATGTACTGTTCCCTTCCCTTTGTTGAAGCCCTGACACGCTGTTTTCTATGGGGAAAACACGACCGGAGCCAAGAGACGTGAGTTATGCTGTAATTAATGCAATCATGAAGATGAAAATAGCTGTTGTTGCAACTAGAAAACGACAATGAAGAGCGTGTGAACCGAGGAGGAGGAAGATTCATTGTTAGGTGACTGCGATCAGAGACTGCGCTGTCCTCCGAGGCCCTCACCGAGGCTCGACAGTGTATCTTTCGGCGTGCGGCGTCTCTGAAACAAATATGTTTTACTGCATCCCTGTAGCACAGCTTTCATTCCAGACATCTGCAAGCTTTTTTCAGTGGATGGCACAATTTCCCTTTTTGTTTTTCGAGAAAAGGGGGAGGGCTCCGCTTCTCTTACGATTCTGCCAGAGTGATTCATTTGCAGGTCATTAAAAAACTCGTCTTTTGAAAGCGTTAGGCTGCTCAGGTGGCGAAGCCTGTGCAGGGGAGACACGTCGTAAATAAAGGCCGCTACATTTCAAATGCCATAAATAGGGGACACCTAAGGACCTTGCATGATTGCAGACATCTAATCATTTAATTTATGCGTGTCTAAAGGAGCCCTCATTAACATTCAAGTAGCACTCATCTGTCTAGCGGGATCACTCCGAAGGCTGCATCACTCTCAGATGGAACGTATCTATTTGGGCAACACAGCATGGCTACACACTCAGCAAGCACCTTCTCGCTTCTCCCCCCCCCCCTTTCAATGTCATGAGAGACACAGCATGTAACTCTCATAACTTACAGTGTGTGATTTGTGATCCAGTGATTGTGTTGCTGTTAATATGGAGAACCTTTGACAAAGTTAAAGTCGTATTCTCGAGGTCATGGTATACAGCGTTGGGACTAACAGTTCAGGTTGGGTTGCGGCTAGGGCTGAGTATCTTTAAAATAATTACAATGCCAGTACCTTTAGAGTGCTACAGGAATGAGTCCTAAAACCTAGAAATGAGTTAACATTTTAGCACTACCAGTTCCCTCGTCTGGAAGTCAATGGGTTTTTAGTTAGATGCCTGAAATAAGGTCTGTGGTTAACACAAGCTTAAGAGATTTTAATGTTTTGTTCTACAACATAAAATGCATCAATAACTACCCCACTCGAGCATTTTTAAGGCGTAATGTGTCCTTAAAAAAGGCAGTTGCTAACAAGTGACTAAATGAGACTACTAAACGTCATCACGCCGACTCATCTGCCTCGTTGTGTATAATCACGCTCATGCAACTGTGGTTTATAGCCTAACGTTAGCTTTTTACTTATGGCGATTTTATTTACTCTTCAAAAATCGTAAAAGTGGTGTTCATCTGTGAAGATTATCTTGTCGAACAAAACGTGCAAGTGTCATAAATGTGTGTTTGCCACAGAGCTCATTTTCTGCCATGATCTAAAACCCAATGGAAAAATTCCATTGGCTTTTTGTCGAGGGAACTAGGGTGATGCTAACTTCCTGGTTGGCCTACAGAAATACGTCATCCCTGGAGCACCCAATACCAGTACCCTTAGAGTGATACCGATACCAATAGAGTACTTCATTCGATACCCATCATGTGAATGGAAGCTGTGTGTGTGTCACTGGCTAGCTAATCGCCACCACACTGCATACCGTTTTTTAAAGTGAGGGGTCGCATCGCTTCCCAGCATTGGATGTTTGATCTGCTGCCACAAGACACCTGATTAGACTAATGCTTTCACTCATGGGGTGCTTCTCCCAGTTTTTAAAACGGAACCAAACTAGCGGCTCGTTTGGACACTTTTTTAGTTTAAAATCCCCTGATTTACATAAAGTAGCCTGGACCTCAACTTTATGTAAATAAGGAGCGGCCAACGTGACGCCGCTACCAGAATGCATTGCAGAATGAAAGGGAAGCGTGGAAATTATGGATCCTGTGGACACGTACCATTATCACTGATCACGCCGACCCACGGTGGTGTGACCACGTTGTTACGGAAGCGTCACACCCACCCTACGGATCCCCCCCCGTTTAAAACTGTTAGCTCTGTTTGCGCTGCAATCTCGGCTGTATGGGTTGTAGTTGCTGCGGTAGGGGGCCAATCACACGTCGCATTAAATCGAAGAATGCTTGTGGTGATTGGCTGCCAGCAAAACCATACAAATAGCCATTTTTTTCTAAATCTGG
The DNA here is from genome assembly GCA_916700995.1 of Hozukius guyotensis. Classification (NCBI taxonomy): domain Eukaryota; kingdom Metazoa; phylum Chordata; class Actinopteri; order Perciformes; family Sebastidae; genus Hozukius; species Hozukius guyotensis. Next base: position 13,500 of record CAKALU010008385.1, on the reverse strand, counting down.
GCACAAAAAGGATCGATTGTAGGTAGCGTTTGACTGGATAAGTTTTGATACTATTTGGTACTGTGTTATTTCGGTCGTTACCTTAAACCTATCGAGTACCGATACCCAGCCCTAGTTGCAGCAGATCATTTAACCTTTTCTCAAAGAGCTCTGTCTGGACAAAAGGTGCATCTTGGACTGTGTTTGCAGACGATCATCATCATCAGCCTTTTGATGAGGACAAGTGAAGCGTGTGATGTTTATTTTTAAAAGACTGTCTGAAGTCTTTGTTAGCACTGCGATACTGTAACACACCTCAGTGTCTGCACAGCAGATGCATGCATGACAGAAACTCAATAATAATTGGCGTGGATTGCTTTTGACACGTGCTGCTTGCTGACAGCTGCTTTGTTCTATGGTCAGATTTCATATTTAACACATCAAAGAGTTGGGATACTTCACACTCTGCTAAGGACTGATAGCAAGTCTGACACTTTGCTGTTAGGAGAGGAGAGAGTTGGTCTTTCTCTGGCGGAGAATAGAACAAGTTGCATTAAGCGTTCCTTTTTTTCTGGCTTTCCTGCCAGATAAATGAAGTTATACTCATGAACTCTTTTACAAGGAACGCAGTAAACATCACAGAGGAAGTGTCATGTTTACAGTGATTATGAAAGAATTATTGGCAGGAAATTCCTGCAGCATGAGAGCATACTTAAAAACTGTCCCTTGCATGAGTAATCTGTACTGTAGGCATGTGGATTTCATAACTGTTGTGAACATGCTCTGGGGGTGACACTACGGAAGTGTCTGAATGACTTCCCAGTTAGATGATTTAGTGTAACGGTGAAAAATGAAAGAATTGACTTTTTGTTAAAACCCGATCGAAACAGTGATCGTCCAAATAGTTTATCAACCACAACTAGGCCCAGCAGGTCCGTCAAGCTTTGGATTTCTCCACACGCTGAGGCAGCGAGTATACAGGGCTGCAGTAAGATCGATTGGCTACCAATCATTTAAAGAGTTTGGAGGGTTATGTCCTTTTTTAGCCTTTCCAAAACCAAAAACACAGGAGCTAAAGTGTAAGGGATGGATGTATCTGCAGTGGCTTGAGCAGCAATCGTTAGCATGGCCAGCTAACTAGCTCACTATAAGTAGCCTAATGGATCACTTCCAAGGCCTTATGAATTGGCATATTATTAATGGACTACATTAGTTTGTGGTGCTACAGGTTACATAAACAGAAAAATCCCAGCATACAACTAGCACATCCACTGTGTACCAGTCCAGTGTACTGTCCTTTAACCACAACGTTGGTGGTTCGATCCCCGTCGCTTACTGTCTGCTTGTCGAAGTGTCCTTGAGCGAGACACTGAACCCCAAAGTTGCTCCCCGGGCGCTTTACAGCAGCCCACTGCTCCTACAATGCTTAGGATGGGTTAAATGCAGAGGTCAAATTTCATGGACGTACCTGTATGTATATGATATATACTGTATGTATACACTACATATACAGTATATATATATATATATATATATATACTATATATGTATATGTAGTAAAGTTTAGGCCAGGACTGTTAAACATACGGCCCGAGGGCCAAAACTGGCCTGCCAAAGGGTCCAATCCGGCCCACTGGATGACTCTGCAATATATACACAACGAGGCTGTAATGGCGGACGAGTTGGCGTTTAGTAGTCTCATTTAGCCACTTGTTAGCAACTGCCTTTTTTAAGGACAAATTAAGGCTTAAAAATTCAAAAGTGGGGTATTTATTGATGCATTTTATGTCGTAGAACAAAGTGTGAAAATTGCAGAAAAGTCATCAATTCCAGCTTTTCCATATATTCCTATATGTCCACGGGAGTTCACGTTGTCCTAATACAGGCTGTTCTCATACACCATTTGTAGCTATACCTACGAAAAGTAAGGTACTGTAATTTGTATATATCCCACAAAATCAATTTGTATGTAATCCACGTAATTGTGAACCAGGAAGTATAAAAAGCGACAAATGCTGCGTATGGAGGAGGCCGGGGTGAACAGGTGGGTCAAACAACACCGGACTTTTGCCCAGGAGACCGGCGGTCGTGAAACCAGAAGTCAACGTTGATTTATTTGTCACGTAACTTCCATACTTAAAGGCAGGGTTGGCAATGTTGTCCAGTATACACTATTTGTTATATTGGTTGAAATGGTCTTTACACCCGACAGCGATCCATTACTTATGAGCTCTGAAAAATGACCGGAAAAGAGTCGTCATCTGTAGCTGCTGGAATCCTGTAAGAAAGAACCAATTGGGTGCTTCCCTGCCTCCCTGCTCGTACTCTACCCTTGGCATGCACCAGCATGAACTCAAAGCGCGTCGCCGCCGCAAGATTACTGGAGAATGGAAGAGAAAACTAAGCCAAAAGTATTATAGTAAGTTTAGTAGTAAAGTATTATAACATACAGGCGACAACACTGCATAAACTACTGTTCATGGAGCCACCGGTGGAAAATGTCTTTGTCGTAAAGGACAAAAGTGGACACAGTGTCAGGTTTTCCAAGAAAAATGGACCAGTTCCTGTTTCTTCACAGAGCTTAATGGAAAGCCAGGGTGGTTAGTGTGTTCACAGCACCTTTCAGTGCTCAAGGAATAAAAATATTTGGCGGCGATGCACTATCAGACTCATCATGGCGGAAAATAACAGAACTTCAAGGGCAACTGAGAACACAGAAGATAAGTGAATTGTTGGCAGGTTTGAGCAAACAGCAATCTGTTTTTCATCTCAGGCTGTTCATCATCTGTTCTGTAAATGGATTGTTCTTTAATTGTGAACATTTTCGAAATGTACTTGTGCTTCTTTACACTAAAAGAAGGGGAAATATTTGGAGGTGTTTTTATTTATAGGTTATTATGCAAAGGTTTTACTGGTATGGCCCACTTGAGATCAAATTGAGCTGTATGTGGCCCATGAACTAAAATGAGTTTGACACCTCAGGTTTAGGTTAACATTAGTAGCTCTGTCCTGATCTTGATAGGATTTGGGGATGTTTACGCAGCAACCCCGGCCAATGTTACCCGAGATAGACGTTTGCCAAACACATCGGTTAATCCTCATCCTAAAAGCTCTTCCTCTTGTACTGTTAAACGTGCAACATATTGTGTGAAAATACAAACCAGTGTGTATTAAGCAGCCCAGAAAACAGAGTTATGTTAGAATGAAATAAGATGTCCATGTTTTCTACATGAATCATTAACTGCATGGTGAGAGGGGGGCTGATTTCTTGCCTGGGACATGTAGCTTTAGCTTCAGTCTTTTAGCACCAATACATATTTAAGACCCATTCCACAGGTTTCTCGTTGAAATATGAGCAAACTGGAAATGTTAAAAAGTTATCTGGAGATATTGTTTTAAACCAACTCATGGAGCTAGCTTTAGCTTAATTAGCTTGCTAGTCTACCAGCAACAGCTTGTCATTTCTGGAAAAATCAACAGTTTCTGGCTATGAATTAGAAGCCCGCTTTTCTCTTCCTCTGTTTGATATGAAGAGCCCATTGTTTCAGAAATGTATAATAATTTAGAGCATTAAAGGGGACCTATTATGCTTATTTTTCAGTTGCATACTTGTATTTTGGGTTTCTACTAGAACATGTTTACATGCTTCAACGTTCAAAAAACACTTTACTTCTCTCATACCGGCTGTGCTGCAGCACCTTTTTTCACCCTCGGTCTGAAACGCTCTGTTTGAGCTCCGACCCCCGCCTTCCCTAACAGCCCAGTCTGCTCTGATTGGTCAGCTAGCCCACTGTTGTGATTGGTCAACCGAACCAAACTCTTCGGACTCCGCTCCAGCTCCGCTCTAACTAGCTTTGTTTGAGGGCCTGCCAAACTAGCCGTTATGCAAATGTGTTACTTGGTGACGTCACAACGTTACGGAAGAAATGGCGGGACATCCATCAAGGCGTTTCAGGAGCAGTGTTTCATGTGGGGGATAGTAACTCCCTTTGGCGTGGACTTTGGGCTTTGTAACTTTGCAGACCTTTTACATGCACAAAAAAACTATATAACACTAAAGGAAAGAGGGAAAAGCACAAAAGCATAATAGGTACTCTTTAAATCTGCCACCGTTATCATTGTAAATTAAAGGAGAGAATAGAAAGCCAACGGTCAGTTATAGTTTACACATCGTCAGCACAAGCCTTGAAAACTGACTGATCCTGAGTCAGTGTAGCTCTTATTAGGTTTTACTATGAACCCAGACGGCCGGGAGGAAAGTGGAAGTATGTAAGGATAATGTGATAAGTCCTCTCATCAGCCCGTGAAGACCTGCAACACCCCCGCTTCATAAGGTAAGGAAAAGCAAGGCGGGGGCCCTTTAATGGCTCTGAGTTAAACACCACATTTCACCCGAGTGAGAGAGGCATGCTCTTCTCTATAGGCAGTATCCAGCAGCATTTTGATGTCTCTAACAAGAACACAATAAATTGTTCCTCATTATTCAGTAATTAACTCCAATGCGCCGGGTCCCCATCCCCCTGCGCCACGCTCTAAATCACCACCCTCCTCCCCTCTTCTCCTCCTGCTACACAGCTCTTTAATTTCCTCTATGCTTGTGGGGGGTGGGGGCAAGAGAGGCTGGAAGTGAGGGAGGGGGGGGCACACACAGCTTGATGCACTCCATCATCCCCTTGCCACCCTCTTGTAACCCCTTCGCCCTATCCGAGCCACACCCCTCCCTTTCCTCCTCCACCGGTGTGTGCTCTCCCTGCAGGACGCCACCTGGTTAAAGGAGGGAGAGGTCACCTGAGCCGGGACGACGGGCTCCAGTCACGTTCAACGCAGCTCCTTGTGCTATCAAGGCATCAAAACGCGCCCCCCGGCCCTGCTCGCTGTCTTTTTCGCGGGGCTTTCCCCCTTCCTCCTCTGCTCTTAATTGTTAAAATGAGGTCATTAATTGGAGGCTGAGTCAAATCACCTGTCATTTCAGCTGGGAATCATGCGCTGATTGAAAGGTATCATAAAAACCTGCCCAGGGCCTGGTTTTGGTGGCGCCTGCTGGGAGCTCCCTTTGTGCCTTGACAATCTCCGCCCATGGGCACACAACTCACTTTACTTTTTCTCCAGCGGAGATTAGGCGGGTATAGTCTTGGGTGACACACATCCACGCGCGTGGCCCAAATATAGATTCAAGAGAGTCAGTAGTGTCAGGCGCAATTCCTGGAGGATGTTGTGGGGAGTGTTCGCTTTCCACTGTACTATTAACGCCCCTGACCTAATTGAGGATGATGCTCGCACACACCACTTCCCTATATGAGAGTGAGGTCAGGTTCATTTGATGGGGGGGTAATTGTGAAATTGCATGTAAACTAGGACAATAGAACAAAAAAAATTAGGACAGATGACAAATTTCTTGACAGATTTATAATAAATGTCCCGCTGTATAGAGATGTAGCGTGGTAGTCCAGCAGTAAAAGTAAATGTGGACTTGATTATGCTGAGGAACTGTACTGTTTACTGACTTCTAATGTCATAATTTGGTGAAGCTAAATGTTATTTTGCTCCAACAGCGTTCTGCATCATGGGTGTAACTGCAAACTGGGTTTACGAGAAACACATGCATCGGAATATTTGAAGTGACGTCAAGCTGAATGCACCCAAACATTCCTTACCTTGTGACAGCTACACTGCACGCTGCAAAGGTAACAGAGAGCGGTACTCTCAGCCACTTAAAAATGCTCCATTTGCTTAAGAAAATCACAGTGAAAATGTTGGCAATATTAACACAGAAAGACCATTAGAAAAAAAACAGGCTTAAATTATTCCGAAGGCACAATGAAAGCTTCGGGACCCCATTTTCCACATGGACTTAATCTTGAGGAACACTACATAAGATGCTGACAAACCCGCTGTTTGAAATAAAAATCCTCTAAACACATGGCATTAATATTTAATGGTGCTGCTTCCTCGGGAGGCCACTCTGGGCTGCAGCGCTGTGTCTGAAGGGAGACGGTATTAGTGCTGTGTGCTCTGGAGGAAGAGCAGCCTCACACTAATGAAGCGATCAGGGCCTGAACTCTGAAGAAACCTCATATCCGATTAGTGAGCAGAGATGCATGTAAACACGGCGAAGCAGCACGCGATTAGATCACTTTGTTAATGTGAGTCTTGTGTCACTAAACACAACAGCCGAGGAGCGGCGTGCAGCTTTTTTGAAGTGTTTTTTTTGCAAGCAACAACACGTTTCGCATTTAATCATTTCAATATTACAGTTTTTCTTTTTGACCCTCTGCACAAGTGTTTTGAATTAAGCTAGTATGCAAGCTAATGGGTTAACACTATCCTCTGAGCAACCATTAAAGGTGCATGCATGTGTTGTGCAGCAGTGAAAACCACCTGACCTTGTCCACGTCCGGATGGGGGCCGCATTCGAGCCCCGGCCAGTAAAGGACAGGCCATTTGGATGTTATTAAAAAAGCCGAAGCCCATGCTGCTCCCAAAGCCATCAGGTAATTTGAAAGAGATCCAGCGAGTTTAAGATGTGCAGATGTTTTCGCTTTAAAACTGGCATCTGTTTATGCAGACGCACTTTATGTTCGAAAAACCACAAAGGACCTCCAATAGGTTTTATGGAGCAGTATCAGCTCGAGCACTCAGCTTTGTAATTGTGCTGCACCAGGTAATGAGAAAATTGGTCACAAGCAGTGTTCCCTGTAGATGTAACCCCGCAACATACAATTTTGCACAGCATGTGCAGTATCTACATTTATTTTTTGTAGTCTGTCTGAGCTCCTGTGCGGCTTTCAGGAGGTCTAACGTGGTCACAGTTTAGAGCCTAATTCATATACTGTAAGAGGACAGATTCTATCTGAAAAATACATGTGCAGACACAACAGTTTTAGTCTAACTTCATACATGAAATAGTATATAGAAAGTCAACTGCTTCAGATCTTTAGTATAGGGACATAAAAATGGTATCGTGTTTGTATGTAATGTTTAAACCCTTTGTCTTAAAAACTCTGTGTTTTCCTCTAAAAGCAACCGATCCGACGAGAATTTGAACAAAATATTTCAGTCTGGTTTTCATAAAATGATAGAACTGAAACAGCCTCTCTTTGAGTTGCTGATGATTTCCTGACAAATCCTTTTCTGTGCTGTGTGACTAAACTGCAACTTTCAACACAACTGATCAAAGTGTTATAATTAAAAGATGGAGGATTTGGATTAGTATCTCTGCAGCTGCTCCGGCCTGGTTTTAATATTACCTGTCAAACAACTTTCATCCTCTATTAGAAAATACTGCATGTGAAAAAATATTTCTTAAATATGACTCAAGGCTCAGTTCTTAAGCCAACATAATAATATTGACCAATATGTCATGTTATCAGTAATGGTTACCACTTGGACACACAGACTATGGACACAGTTATGAAGAAAAGTAATGTAGCATTCAGTGATAATCCAGTACATAACAAGTACGATCATTATTTTCCTTCAGTCTTCCATGTGCTGCTGTCACATAATCAATCCGATATCATGCCAAAGCGTGTAACAGACCCGCCTGTTCGCCAGAGGACAGCGTGTCAGTGTCCAGTTTTGCCTCACAGAGGCTTGAATATTACACACGTGGTGCAGTACCAGCAGGGGGCATCAAAACCACTCACTTCGCCATGGTTGGCCTTAAAATAAGTACGTAAATTAAGTTCAATACGTATGGAAACAACGTAACATAAGTACTGAAAACACATCACAAACATCACTAACGTCTCCTGGTTGAAAGTCCTGTGTTTGTTGGACCTATCCACCTTCTCTCCTGCACGTAATAAGCAGTCTTTCTCCCATTTATTCTACGTCACTATAGCTCTGAGCGTAGCATATTTGTGCGGATGCGTTTACATTGCAGTCGGTACAGACTACATGGTGTAAAAAAATCACCCCGAAAGCAAGAACGGCATTCATATAAATTATCGTGTCATTAATATGCCTTTTCGTGACATATTATCTTGAGTCCTTTGCAGCGGCGCAGGTTTGATTCCAACCCACGACCATTTGATACGTGTTATTTCCTCTCTCTCTCTCTTCCGCCTTTCATGTCATTCTCCAGCTGCACTAATAAAGGCAATAAAAGCCCCAAAAAATAATCTTAGAAAAATTAAAATAAAAACACATTATATTCCATTTCTGCCATTAGATCCCCCCTAAATACACTGGACCTTTAATTAAAAAAGCCATACATGTCATGTTCAGAAAGTGCCTGCTGTGAGTGCAAGAAAAAAAACTAAACATAAGGAAATATGATATTTATTGTGATGGATTACCTTCAATATCGCAAGCAACTTTCTAGTTTCCAAATTGATTTCAATAAGACACTAGCATGAACTTTCTTTACAAAAATGTACTAATTGTTAACAGAGCTGACATGTAGCCATAGTCTTTTTCTGTGTGAAACACATGTATAGTTGGTATAATTACTCTTTTTCCCCTCTCTATTTCAGTGCTAAACATGACATCTTCCATTGGTGGCTCTAGGGCAAGAATAAAATATTTCTGAGCTACAAAGCTGAAAGACGTGAAGTAAAATGATAGATCACGGTATATCTGCTTTACACATAATAGTGAATTATCAAATTCCCCCTGCAGTTCAGATCCATACAGTACCACGTGCTTTCGCCATTACCTCAGTGTGCAACTGTGACAACGGGAGACGGCAGTGCTTCTGACAACGGCACTATAATAGTCTCCTTGTTTGTGGAGTGAGGTTACTCTCTTGGTCTTTACATGTAATGGCAGAAAACAAATGTTTGGTAATGGGAGATAATCCAGTAACACTGTGTTGTGCGCCTCGGCTCTCACGCTGACCTCTCTGGGAAACAGATGATGCTTAAGTACAATGTTGTCCTGTGTACTGTTCTCACACTGACATAGCAGCCATGCTCCTGTGTCCATTTCCCATTATGTGACAAGGACATATTTCAGACTGAAGTGATCCAAACAGTAATCTACCACTTGAGAGAACTGTCTTTGAGAACAGAGGTCGAGGGGAGCGACAAGGACGAGTGTCCTACAAATGCCATATCCAACAGCTCCTGTGTTTCCAGTGGCACTTGAACTGAAATAGGCACGCTCAACAGGGGACAGGCTTCAAGATTTTTTTTTTTTTTTCCTCCATACTTCAGAAAGACTATCATGTTGAAGCTGGAGTGCTTGTTGGTGTGTGTCAGCGTGCGTATCAGCGGAGCAGCGGTGGAATTCGCAGGCCTCAAGGCCAGTGTATTGTTTGTGAGGACAGTGCTCCCTCGCTGCATAGTGATTCGGTACTGTACTATTGAAATTCAAGACTCTGCTTTTGTAAGGCTGTTAAGGTATTCATTCATTCAGAATCTACAGTAGATGGTGATTGTTGCAGCCGTGATGTGAACGAGGTCAGAGATTGAAGAAATATTTATTTACAAGGGCAGTGTTGGGATGCAGATACATCAGTCAGTTATCAACAACCCATTCTTAAAGGAACAGTGTGTTACATTTCAGGGGATCTATTAGCAGAAATGGAATATAGTATTCATGACTATGTTTTCATTAGTATATAATCACCTGAAACTAAGAATTGTTGTTTTTGTTAGCTTAGAATGAGTCCTTCATATCTACATAAGGAGCAGGTCTTCTTCACGCAGTCCGCCATGTTGCCCAGAACGGACAACCCAAACACTGGCTCCAGCGAGAGCCTTTCACGTTTTTACGTTACCTGAAGGTCACCGTAGTTCTCCGATACGCTTATGAAACTGAGGTAACGTGAGCAGCAGAGTGCAAAACCTTGGTACCGCCAGCCGCCGTCTGACTTCCGTTGCTCCTAAAGTAGTGTTATAGTAGTGTCATATAACCAGGAAGTTAGCATCGCCCTGGTTCCCTCGACAAAAAGCCAAATGGGATTTTTCCATTGGGTTTTGGATTATTGCAGAAAATAAGCTCCTTGGCAAACAAACGTTTATGATACTTACACGTTTTGTTCAAGATAATCTTCACAAATGAACAACACTATTATGGTTTTTGAAGCATGAATGCTCCAGAAGTAAAGGCTATAAACGTCGGCGTGATAACGTTTAGAGGTCTCATTTAGTCACTTATTAGCAACCGCCTTTTTTAAGACACATGAAAGCTTCAAAATTCACGAGTGGGGTATTTATTGATGTACTTTATGTCGTAGAACAAAACGTTAAAATCTCTTAAGATTGTGTTAACCACAGACCTTATTTTAGATATCCAACTAAAAACCCATTCAACAAATCCATTGACTTCCAGACAAGGGAACTGAATGTTAACTAATTTCCGGGTTTTAGGACTCATTCCTCTACTATTATGGTCAGGATGATCTCTGAGCGAGGCAAACGGCGTTACCACGGTTTTGCACTCGGCGGCTCACGTTACCGCAGTTTTAGAAAGAGAGGAAAGAGCGGAGGGGAACTCAGCTGGTTGCAATCTGCAACCACAACACTAAATACCGCCAAATCCTACACACTGTACCTTTAAAGCAGCAATATAAGATGTTCTGGCTGAATACTCAGGGTCTATTTCATACATTCAGGAGACATATAAACACAAGGTCACGTACATACACAGATGGATAATGTATATATTTATTGTCATACAAATGTTGCATATTTCAGTACAGCTTTAATTTGATTTTCTTATGTATGTATTTGTGTTAAGCCCTTGGAAATCCTCCGCTTCACATGGGACAGTCTGATATTAGATCATCCAGCCAGTTTCTTGTCATGATCAGTAATTAGTATTGGTTTCCCACTAGTGATAGCATAATTCAGACATCTCCATAGCCAACTCCAGGCAGTCACCTGCATCCTGACAGGAACTGAACAGACCACAGTCCCAGTCCACACGGGACTCATCGTTACTGGGCGCTGACTCCATTGCCGAGACGACTAGTTTGTAGTTGGGCCAGCAGCGATTGACAACTCTCTCACAGCAGCCGGGTAGCATGAGGATCAAATCGTAGAACCGGCAGAAGAGACAGTTCAGGACAATTCCTGCGCAGTCAACTGAGGGAGACGCATACAGTCAGATAGGACATTCAAAAGGTTTGTATTTTATTTAACAAGAAATTTATTTTTTATTTTTTGTTGGTCTTCAAATAAAGGCCTCTCCTCTTCACACGTTTGCAGTGACCTCTTTGAGATGATTTGTGATGAATTGTGTCTAAACCATATCTTGGGACATAAATCACCTGTACTGCTATAAGAGCTGCCCTTCACTTATATCTCTAGCATTTTAAAAGCCTCCTTTGCTTCCTTTACACATGCATAATTTAGGAATTCATGCCTTGATCCCTCGCAGAGAGACAAGCAAGAAAGCTGTTTGGAGACATAATCAATTACCAGAAGTCTCTCCCGTATACTTCGCCAGGAGCATTTCTAAGTTGCCTTGTGGTTGCAGTGAAACAATGTGCTACAGTATGTGTCTTCCCAGCAGCCTTTGCCAAATGGTGCCCCCATGGGTGCTATGAAGCATGAGATCATCCAATGACACTGACCATGAACAGTTACTCACCGAAGACATGTTGTTGGAAAGTCCTTATGGCCTGTGTTGTAAAGAATTTGGTGAAAGCACCCCTCCTACAAGGCTGCACAACCCTCTACATTTTGATTTTATTTTTTATCTGCATGTGGATCAAAATCAAAACACTGTTGGCAATATAGACAATCATGCTGATTTTGGGAGAATATACTTTGCAGTATTATGAGGGTTTTGTATGAGAATGAATTATGCTAAATTTCAAGTTGTTCAGAGTTGTGTCAGTTAAATTCACAATGTTGCCGTAGCGCCACCTATTGTCAAAATGCTGTTCAACTTCAGCAGAGTCAACTGTACTTGATATGAGCATAAATTATATAAATGTGGTTGCAATTTCACAATGCATTCAATATCAGTTTTTGTCAGATAGGCCTTTTTTCACAAAGGACATTTTGACTTGTCACTATAGGAAAAGCACAGGTGTAAATGATGAAATTAGGGATGGTGGTGTTCCATTTAGCTGCTTTGATTTCTGGTTCCTGGTATCATGCATGCTGGCTCGTCACTCACACTAAATGGAGAAAAAATGACATGGCAATTCGCAAGTCATTTTGCTTGTAATAAGAACGCTATTTTTGCTTTTGGTGTGTAATTTGTGCGCCATGTAGTCTGTATTAACTGTAATGTAAACACATCTGCATAAATATGCTACGCTCAGAGCTAGTGACGTAGAATAAAAAGCAAGACAGACTGCTTATGCTGGGTGGAAGGGGGGGTGGATGGGTCCAACAAACACAGGACTTCAACCAGGAAACCGGTGTTCGAGACCAGTGTTGTTGAGTTTTTTTGATTTTACGTTAGTGACATGTTTTCCATACTTCTGTTACGTTGTTTCTGTACATATTTTTACTTCGTTTACGTAATTATTTTAAGCCCAACCATGACATTTTCCCTAAACCTAACAAAGTGGTTTTGTTGCCTAAGCCTAACTGCGGCCGTTACCGTCGTTGTGTTGCGTAGCGCAAAAATGAGTCGCAAAAAGCATGAAAATGCGTTTCCATGACACGCAGAATGTCCTTGTAATGTCGTTCTATTTGTACGACTTCTCATGTGATCGGATTGTTTGAATAGAACAGAGCCATCATTAGTGTTATTAGTAACATGTGCTTTTCCTACTATGACCAGTCAAAAAGTCTGCTGTGAAAAAGGCCTATTATGTCAAATTGTTAATTATGTCAATTATGTCAAAAAATTATATAGAATATCAATAAACAAATAAAAAGCTATTTTCAGGGTAATTGGCACATTGCTGGATTGGATGAAAATCTGTTGAGTGTGTTAAATCAAGGAATGAGTGATTTATAAATGGCCACATGGTGGCAATATCTGCATAAATTATACCAAAATTAAGTTCAATATGATTATGCTAAATATTTATTGAGATCTGCTTACTTCTACTAATGGACAGATAAACAAGCAATCATACAAGGCCACAAACATAATCTAATCGGTGAAGGTAATGATCTGATGAGACTAAAATACTACCAACTGAATTCATGCTATTGAGGTCTTGAAGTGGCGTCGCTATCTAGTGTTTTTGAGGGGCATAAGTAATACCAGGTCCATAAACAACAATGGCAAATTCTTTGGTTTTTGTTGATCAGTTATTAAATGGGACCAGTTTGTGACCACTTATTTCACCTTAAAGGGAGTGGTAAAACTATAGTTCTGTTGTTTATCAAGAAATATCTCCAGCAATTAATTCCTTCTTAAACCAGAAAGTCCTTTTTACATTTCAGTCTGTTTATGGATTAACCAAACGAGATACACAAGTGTTGATTAGTGAACTTTAGAAAGGTAGGTAGATGTATTTCTGGACTTTGAACAGAGCCAGGCTGTTTCCCACTGCTTCCAGTCTTTATGCTAAGCTAGGCTAACCCACGTTGTGATTCCAACGCCATATTTAATGCACAGACATTAGATTGACACTAATTTTCTCATCTCTTGGAAAGAAAA
>CAKALU010008379.1:0-36270 GCA_916700995.1 Hozukius guyotensis | reverse complement strand
ACAAAGACAGACATATCACATTCACTTTCAAACTCAGCAGGCACACATTACAGGCCATAAAAGTTATTGTGTCACAGACAAATCCAGTAGACGACACCATTTGCTCATAAGGTAATTTCTAAGAGGAAACACAGCATGATAAAACAACTGAACAAGTGTGTTCCTCTTGTAGTTTTTATCTCTCCAATACTCTGTGCTGCTCCACTTCTACCTGCTGTTCACCCGCAGAGCACAAAAGAAATATGAGACCTGTGTGGTTATTACAAACAAAGCGGATCAGCAGCAAGCTCTTTTGCCTTTTAGTAATAATAACCTAAGATTGGGTGTATTCAATATCCATTTTAAGAGAAACAAAAATGACACAATTTAAAAAAAATAATAACTAGAAAAGTGTAAACTGAATGAAGTTTAAGTGTAAGTGCAGTTATTTGAAGAGTAATAGATATAAGAAGTTGAATTGTTAGTTAAAGCTACGATAGGCCATTTATTTAAGAAGCATTTTTTTGTGATATTAGTTGAAATTCTCATTTCATACACGTCAGCAATGAATAAATCAAATGCTCTGACAAAAATAAAGAGAAAAATCTGGTTTATATGGCTGTCGCAGGACTGTAATAAACCCGTCCAATCCTTTCAATCGGCCGATACGATTTTACAAACATTGCCAGAAGAATAAAATATTCAGATGAAGGATGTGATCTGTGTAAGTAATACAATAATTATTCAACGACAGCATGTTTTGTTTTTAAGATTTTTGGGTGTTATCTATAGTAATAATAGCAATCCAAAATGATGTAAAATTGCATAGCTTATTTCAAAAACCTTGCCATGGCATATGAAACATCCCTAGCCCCGAGGGCCTCAAGTAATATAAGGCGCCTCTGGCTATATTAATGCTCTGAATTTCAATTTAGCCCCTTTAATGTTGAATTGCCAGTTGATGTGTAACCTCTGTAAGCAGCTCAATTATCATTTGATAAGTAAGTAATTAAAGTAGCTGAAATGTCAATTGACGTGTAAACGTTAACAATAGTTTAAATTTAAGTTGAAGAATAAAAATCAGTTCAAGTGTCGTGCATCTCTTCTGGTTAAAATTAGTATTTTGTTTGTTATTAGGTTATTAGTAGGCCTTATTTCCTCATTTGGTCATTCATTGATTAATGGTTGTACTTATTTGAAATGCTGCATATCTCAATATGAGATATAAACAAACTGCACCATTAGTTGTTGTTTTCCATTTTGTACGCTGAGCGTCCTTCTTGTGGGTTTGGTGCATTCCAGAAAGCCATTAACTATAGAGTACAAATCATTTACCCTGACACTCAAACAGGCGGGGGAACTGAATAGATGACTGCAGGGAAGGGAGGTATGAATAAAAGAAAGGCCTGGGTAAATATTTGAAGTAAATGAATGAACAAAATGGTCCATTAAAGTGGAGGAAAAGCCAGAATGACCAGAATATGCACAATCCCTTTTTTTGTCTTGCTATCAGTACTGAGAGGAAACGTGTGATCAGTGCTGTATAAAAAGATAGAAAGAGAAAAAAAAAAACATACATTTTGCGATTAAAAATACAAAGTAATCCGGATAAATGTTTGTAGTAAGTGGGTTCTCAGTGGGTGCATATAGTGGATTTTCTTAAAGAAGACCTATTGTGCTTTTTCCTTTTCCTTTAGTGTGTTATATATTTTTTTGTGCATGTAAAAGGTCTGCAAAGTTACAAAGTCCACGTCCAGTTACTCTCTCCCACAGAAACACTGCTCCTGAACTGCCTGAAACACCTTGCTTGAAGTCCCGCCTTTTCTTCCACAACGTGGTGATGTCACCAAGTAACACATTTGCATAATACCTGCCTAGCGGCTAGTTTGGCACAGAGCTGGAGTGGAGTCCGAAGAGTTTGGTTCAGTTGACCAATCACAACAGACTGGGCCAGCTGACCAATCAGAGCAGACTGGACTTTTCGCACAGCCAGTATGAGAAAAATAAAAAAAATTTTGAACATTAAAGCATGTAAACATGTTCTAGTAGAAACCAAAAATACAAGTATGCACCTGAAAATAAGCATAATAGGTCCTCTTTAAACAGTGGAAACAGGATATTTACACATCCTGTTACAAAAATATCATTGATGATTCATTAGTCAGCTTTGTTTTATTTAGCAATGTTTATGTTTTTATTCAATATTTTAAAACCGCTCCCTCTTACACACACATCTGACATCACTGACATCTTTAGTATCAAATATTAACATACAGCTGATGCAGACAACATACATTTTCGTGCAACAATTATAACAAAAGTACAACAAGAAACAGGTTAACTGCACACAAACACAACCCATTTCATTGCACTGCACAATTCAATGTGATATACTGCATACAAAAGTGCAAGATTTCCCACAAAACAAACATTGATACATACAGTACATATAAAAAAAAATACCTTAAAAAATGCATAGCATACATTTCTTGCACACTACGCATTGGTTTGGCTTCATTTGTCCACTATCTAGGCCACTTGCTGTTCACTCCACGAAAACCATAAATGGAAACTTGGTTTGCTCCATTGTAAACAAAGATATAAAAGCATCAAGTGCTTCGACAGTCAGGGGATTATCATGAGCCTCAACTCGTACCAACAGGGAGATTCTAGTTTGAATACTCAAATTGTTGAAACATGATAACACTCGATAAAGGTCAAAGTCAAAGACACTGAATAGGAATTGCTTTCTAACTCGTGATGAATCCAGTCGCTGCAGCAGGTTGAGGCACTTAACAATTGTCTTTTTTGTACAGTAGTCCTCGCATACAGATGACAACACAACACAAATCTCTGCAAAGCATTACACTGTCTGGTGCAGCTTTGCATTCTTACTGTCGTGATGTTCATACTAGTTACATGGATCATGGAGTTTGAAAAAAAAAAAAAGCAGTGGCAGTGGTTCCCGGAATATTTACGGGACATTCTGGAGTTGTAGAGAGAAGCATAGCTGAGCTGAGGAAAGCTTAGCGAAGGGAAACACGAGGTTTTCATAGCAGGTTACAGCAGCTCTATCGCCCACTGTTGGCTCGGCCTCTCATCATTCTCCGGCATAATCACCACATGGTCCTTGTCGTACGTTTTGCCACCTGAGGAAAAGGAAAAATAATCATGTTAACAAAAAGTTCATGTTGTCATGTTATTACATAATGTGCATCTAGAAAAAGTAAGTTTTTAGTGGTCCACAGTGGTGGAATGTAACTAAGCACATTTGCACTACCAGGCAGTAAATACAGTAAAGTTACTACTAGGAACTTAAATTTTGTGTTGGTTTTGGCGGTCCCTGTGGACAAAAGCGGTATTGTCTCAGAGCACCAGACTCCCTTTAGAAAACCTCTCATTTTACTTCAGCAGGGTCTGACAGTCTGCCCCGTTCAGTCCTGGTTCTGGTTCTCCCGTGCCTCCCTCCCCTCCAGCAGGCCAAGCAAAAATTGAATTACTTTCAATTAGCCAATGCCCATGTTTTTTTTCTCGCTCATACCTTTGACATCCAGGACGCAGCCGGGGAAGGTAAGGCTGGTGATGAGGCCTCTCATCTGGGCCGTCCAGGTCTGGATAGGCTGCCGGGTCTCTGTCCACAGAACCACTTTGGATGCCGGCTCTATGTTGCCCATCACCTGGAGGCTCATGGTTGGTGACAACTACAGCACAAACACACACACACACATACAGTATGATTAGAAGCTCATTGTTAACAGGGTCAGATGACAGGTTCAGGTTCTGGTTTGCATTATTACATTTCAGTCATGCATTACCTTGCTCTTGATGAAGCCATCCTGATAGAACCAGATGTCGCTCATGGGCTCCACTTGTGGTGACGCCACCACTCGTCCTGACTTCATCTCCTCCACGCCGCCCTGGACGGACATGAAGTGACCACTCTCTTTGTTCTTGATGCGTAAAAAGCGGCGCTTCTGCAGGAGGCAAAATACCACAATATATTATCATTACAGAGTCACAGTTAGTGGAGCTTTGGCTGTTTTGACACTACACAAATGAATCATATTTTTAAATACCAAAGGTATTTACGCTGTCGCGGCTGGTAAAAATTACTTATTAACAAACCTGTCTGACTGGGAACATTGAGCCAATAGTCTCTATTGAGCTAAACTTCGGCCAGTTGGTGATTTCAATTGTTTCCAGTAGGAACTGGCGCCCCCTGTAGTTGCTGTGTTCAAATATCACCCAACTGCAAAGGAAGAGAGACAAAGTTAGACAAGAATTTGGTGCCTATCACATGGCATATACAGGGACCCAAAACAAGGTATTCCATTGTAACAGCTGACTATCAATTCTCAACAAATGTCCACTCTGTTTTTTTTTTTTAAAGAGGACCTATTATGCTTTTGTGCTTTTTCCCTTTCCTTTAGTTTGCTATATAGTTTTTTGTGCATGTTAAAGGTCTGCAAAGTTATAAAGTCCACGCCAAAGGGAGTTAATTTCCCCCACAGAAACACTGTCCTGAATTGCCTGAAATGCCTTGTTTGAAGTCCCGCCTTTTCCTCTGTAATGTGGTGATGTCACCAAGTAATACATTTTCATAATACGTGCCTGGCGGGAGCTCAAACTGAGCATTTCAGACAGAGGGTGAAAAGAGGTGCTGCAGCACAGCCGGTATGAGAAAAATAGTGTGTTTTTTGAACATTAAAGCATGTAAACATGTTCTAATAGAAAGTATGCACCTGAAAATGAGCATAATAGGTCCTTTTTTAGCTTCCTGTCATAAAAACATGAGAAGCTGCCATACATAACAAAAACCAGAAAGCTACTTTATGATGTTTGTCAATGCAAATGCAGACACACAAACTGTACATGAACAAATGAACACAGACGCCAAGAAACAAACACGTACCAGCCGCTGTTGACTCTGACGGACAGGATGTGGTTGTTGAAGCCCTCTTCAACCATGCTGGGGATTTCTGTGTCCATGGTGATCTCTCTGCCCTCCAGACACTCGAGGCCAAACAGCGAGATGGAGGGAACTGTGAACGTCTAGACAGGGAGAGACGGAGCTTCAGAACAACACAAGGGAAAGTATACAGAGCAGTTTTAGTTATTTTTAATAAGAGTGCTTTCTCACCAGTGGCACGACCTTGAAAGAACCGATGGTGCATTTGGGTGGACATCCCATGCTGGTTAAATTGGGGTAGTCTCCGTCAGATAATACATACAAGTCCCCAGAGTACTGTTTAGTCTCGTAGAGCACCCAGCTGAAACACAAAGAAATTATTATGTTTAATCCTCCTCAATCTCATACGTAGTAGCATTTCCACACATTATTCTTCTAGGCTCCTCACCTTCCCCCCGACACTCGGCAGGACTTGGTCACTAATTTTTCTGGTGCGTCTTCCTGGTTGCGGTCAAAGACGTGACACTCGCCCTGGAAGTCTGGCTCAGAGTACAGTATTATCTGACAGGCAGAGACAGAGGTAAAGGAGAGGAAAGTGAGAGATCACATTAACACATTTATAACCCAAAGCTTTTTATTCTTCTAATTATTTCTGCCTTTTGAGCACTGAATGCAAAACTGCTACTACTGCAATGTTGCTCTGCCCCATGAAGGAATTATTTATTATATTTTCAGCTGTCACAGGTCAAGTTCTGCCGACTAGTCTTTTGATTACAGGCTCTTCTTACAATGCAGTATACAAAAAATGTTTAGTTGAAGTTTTTCACCATTGCGTGGCCACCATTACCAGGCAGAGCAAGGAAAGGGAAAACTGAAAGAAAGTGATTGCGGCTATATCATAGCTTTTAAATTAAAAAGGCCCTGTAGGCATTAGAGATGTACGTGCATCCGTTCAAAAAAGCATCACTACATAGCTGCCTACATGACATAAAAAGTCAGATGTCCCAAAACTTCTTAAAATTGAACTCTGACAAGACAGAAGTTCTCATCATTGGCCCGGACTACTTCCACTGTGCATCACATTTTTAAATCTTGTCTTAAACTTACTTTTATAGAATGGATTTCTGAACAGCTGAGTTATTTTGTAAGCTTGTGTGTTGATGTATAAGCATTTGTAAATGTATGGATATGTATATGCATTTTTCATTATTTACCTATTCTATTGTTTATGCTTTTAATTTTCTTGAAAAGCATGTTGTGCCTATGGCTTAAAAAGTGCTCTATAAAATAGAATTATTAATATTATTATAAAACAACAAATATTGTTGCATAAAACAACATTAAAGTGAGAATGTTAAGACAAAATACCTCATTCCTGCTCCTGGAGTTTCCACTTGGAGCCTAAAAGTCAACACAACAAAAATATTAGCAACACTGTGAATGGATGGATATGGATATCAAATCAATATTTTGAAGCCTTCCCAGCAGTCCTCACCAGCAGGACGGGCTGCACCGAGCAGATGCGAGTGTCCTGAGAACCCCAGTCAGCACAGTTATTATAGAAACCTTTCTCTAGGATGTACTGGTTACCAGAGTAGTCCACATGGGAGTAAGCTATCCATCTGCAACGAACAGGAACAACCACCTGGTTATTGTAACACATTTCTACTTCACTGAGCGGTGAAGTGAATCTACTCTAGAATCTGATCAACTTACGCCCCGCTGAGTACGTGGATGGAACGCGTGGAGGTCTTGTACTCAAACAGCTCGACGTCAGGGATGGCCTCCGTCACCTCGAAGGTGTTCTCCTCCTCGATGCCCTCTTCTTCTGGCTGCTCAAACATCACCATCATGGGCTCCGTCAGGTCCTGCACAAGAGCGAGAAAGTGGGTTAACACGCATAAATTACACTAAAGCTCCGTGCGGTTGAAAAGCAGATGAAGAGCTGAATCGAAATCATGACTCTGATGTCCTGAGTTGCGGTTTTAATGCAATTCAACTTGTGGCAGCTCAGTATCAGGACTACAGCGGCAAACTTATCAGAATGCAAAGTCACCTTTTTAGATTAGATAAGACTTTAATGATGTATGAGATTAAATGAGGTCAGCAGTGTTCATTAGTTGTTTATCTTTTGAAAACAAGCTAAAATCACATATCTGCTGTGATAAAATCCTGCCGTTGGTTCGTTTGCTTTCACACCACAAATGAACCGCACTAGGTGGTCTCGGTTCAGTTGTTTGGTCCACACCAGGGTTCGATTTATAGCTTTCACACTAGCCCAGACAAACCGTACTAACCAGGCAAACGGACCTGAGTTCGTTTTAAACTAATCAAACTGGTTAGGTGTGAATGCACCCTTAGTGACTTTTATAGCTAGTGCTGCTGGCTACTTTCATTGGAAAAGAGTCAACAACACTGGGCTGGGTTTTTTGGTTAGATCATTTATAAAATCTAGTGTACTCTTGGCAGTTTCTCAGCATTACCTTTAAAGTTTCGACAGTAGGACAGGACTTCATGCTGCCTGCAAAGACTTCAGAGTTTGTCCGTGTATTTTATAATAAGCCAGCAGTAACATTCAGCCTCCACTCACTCATTACAAATATCCATTTGAATCTGCAGGTTGCATACAGTGGGGGGGCACACCTTCACCTTTTGTTGGGATTCAAACGTTTGAATTATTACTTATTAACGAATACAGTGAAATATTCCTTGCTACTTACTGCTCGTATGACCCTGACGGAGCGCAGCTCAGCATCGCGGCCTCCCCACACCCTCCAGTCGTGGTACTCCCCCTCCTCCAGCAGGTACTGGTGGCCTCGGAAGCCCTCCTTCTCGTAGCCCACCCACCTTTAGCAACAGAGAGAGAGGCACGAGGGGTTAAAAAGCATGCATATGTGATCATACTCCAATTACTTTGAGCTATTTGATATTGACTTTCTACCCCACCACCACCTGAATTGTGCAGCCGTGCTACTTAATTAATAATGATCACTAAGATGTCGTTTCAAGGTTCGGCGAACATCAGCACTCACATTCCTCCCTGCACTTTAAGGGAGCCGACGTTGTACATGAAGGCCGCCTGCTGCCGGTCTACTCTGGTCATGAAGTCCCTCGTGTTGGTGGTTATGATCCTGGATTTCCCAGTGAAGTACGGCTTTTCGTAGAGCATCATCTGGAGGCAAAAGGGTGTCATTTACAATCAGGCCACACTGACTTTTTTTTTTTAGCAGCAATGCATTAGTAGTATTTTTGCTTTCTTACCTTTGGCTCACTCATATTTTCCACTCTTGGTTCACCCTATGATACACAAATAAATACATTAACTTACTGCAAAAAATCAGGGCATATACTTTTATACAGAATTGTAAAATACTTCTAATAGTGCCACTTACAACTTTAAGTGGATGTAATGATCCCACATAGGGCTGTTCCACTCCCCAGGCTGCAGGGTTGGTGTACCCCCCCACCTCCAGGACACGTGGAATGCCCTGGAAGAAGGGATGAGCGTACACGAGCCACCTGAGCAGGAGAAAAGATAGAAACAATGAAAGCAACGTTGATTTGGTTTTCAAATCAGATTAAATAAAGCCCCACTGGACAATTATTATGTGAATGTAATTTCTAGGGTTGTCAAAGTTCAAAGTTAAAATTAATTTTAACGCCACTAATTTCTTTAAAGTGGACTCATTTTTATGTCACGAAGGAGGCTAAATAACGCCCCAAACTTACGTAAAAGTTTTGGCGAGGAAAATGTGGCATGGCCATTTTCAAAGGGGTCCCTTGACCTCTGACCTCAAAATATGTGAAAGAAAATGGGTTCTATGGGTACCCACGAGTCTCCCCTTTACAGACATGCCCACTTTATGATAATCACATGCAGTTTGGGGCAAGTTATAGTCAAGCCAGCACACTGACACACTGACAGCTGTTGTTGCCTGTTGGGCTGCAGTTTGCCATGTTTTGATTTGAGCATATATTTTATGCTAAATGCAGTACCTGTGAGGGTTTCTGGACAATATTTATCATTGTTTTGTGTTGTTAATTGATATCCAATAATAAATATATGCATACAATTGCATAAAGCAGCATATTTGCCCACTCCCATGTTGATAAGAGTATTAAATACTTGACAAATCTCTCTTTGAGATACATTTTGAACAGATAAAACATGTGTGATTAATTTGCGATTAACTATGGAAAATCATGTGATTAATTGATCGATTGACAGCCCGAGTAATTTCAATGTGATCCCGCATTTTTCTCATAGCTCATAATTCTGAACTCACAGCCCAGCGTTAATGATGATAGAGTTCGCCTTGATGGGGAAGCCAAAAATCCTGGCGTCTTCAGACGTATCTCTGAAGATGACCTTCTTCCCTTCTGCGTTCTCCTCTGGGAAGAGACTGATTTCTGGGACGCTGTAGTCCTGAGGGAGGACAGAGAACAGTCATTCATGATAATGTAACTGACAAAACATATGCAGTGGTTGCCTCAGTGGGAACTGTACTGAGTTACAGACACAAATCATAATCCAAATGTGAAAAAAAGGATTGTCTCACCAGCAAAACTCAAAACAGATTAAACCCGTACTATACTGACAACAACTAAAGAAAAACTAATTGTGAATATTTTCTGATTTAAGTTTATTTTATAGCCCAACAAAGATTTAATTTAAGAGTTTATTTTTACATCAACATTTTTGATAAGGATGTTGATGCTTTGTTTTCATTGCTGCATTGTAAAGTTGTGGCACTTCTACTACAGTGGCTGAGCAGCTACAATGGTGGATGGCAGAGCTGGAAAAATACAGTTAAAGGGGTGTAAACAATTTCAGAAAAAAATTAAACATTTACTTGAGTTCATCCTTAAAATATTTCATTCACTTTTGAAAGTCAGAGCAACAGGTGCTCGCTTCTAATTCTGCCACTAGATGGTGCTGCTGAGCTAAAGAGCACATAGTCACTATAAAGCTACACTGAGAACTATTCAACCTTTGAGCATCTGATAACAATGTTATCTTACTCACTCCAGTAAAAAGGATTTCCACTGTACTTTATCACAACTGATCATATCAGATTTAAATGGAGGGTGCATGACAACTATCTTTGCCAACAACAGACTGAAGTGAACTCGTCTGTCTCACCCTGACGGCTCTTCTAATAGACCCGATGACGGTCCTCCTGGCCGGCTTGGTGGTCTCTGTCTGCTCGTCACTTGTTTCTCCGTTCTGGACTCCGTTCTGTTCTCCGGCCTCTTTCTGTCCGTTCTGCAGCTGCTGCTCCTCTTCTGGAGGGCTGAAGGGGCAGGTGAGCTCTATGTCGCCCTCGTCCAGAGCGATCTTCTCCCCTTTGAAGTTAGGCTTTTCATACATCACCCATCTAAAGAGGGGGGGACAAAGGGCACAATGTTACAACCTCTAATGTATGATCTGTGCTGCAGTTCTTCACGGGGGTATGTTTGAATGAAATTCATAGACCCGGTTGATTTATTAAAAATATCTTGTTCTTGTCTGCCTCAGGAGGCTTCAATATCTGGTTGGTTAAAGTGACACTATGTCACTTTTGATGGAACAAACAACCCTTTTCTCCCTCTTACAGATCAAAAGCTGAATTAATAAGAAGTAAAATGTACCACTGATCGATTCAATACACTCGTTTTTTTTTGTTGCTACAGCCTCACTCGGGCTGGTATGACCAGTAGCTTACTGCGGCTAATGATGTAAGAAAACTTTGAAATGTGATTGGGGAGAGGGACTAGGAGGGAATCGGAGGAATCAAAACTCCGGGAGAACTGCAGGGAGAGAGGGGGAGGGAAGTCAAAGGCATTCGTGGGAGGCCTATTTTATCATCTTATCAGAATCAGATCATTTATATCACATAACATATAATTTATAATAGATTGTCACTTGCCAGATTCGCTTGCGGCACGCAGAGAAAATAGACCAGAGGGCAAAACTATTGCTGAAGATCAGCCGAGTCAGCCCCGGAGCTCCGTGCTGCAGCGCGTGCTGTGTGAACAGCTCAATTGATTTACAAGGGCGCTTCTCCGAAAATCACGCCGCTTCTGTTCCAGATGTGAACCAGAGGTTACTCTCCTCCACTGTTCCAATAAGTTTTAGCATTTAGCATAATCCTGTAATTTTCATTTGGCTGTGGCCTCTGTTGAGCAAAAACAATCTCACTTTACATGAAATCATCTAAGAAATTTAAAGGGAAAATCACTATTTGGTGTAACTGCTAACAACTCATAGACACCTGAAGCATGACAAGGGGCCCCAACTAGACACTGTTTTTATTTTTCCTGTCAAAAAGGTTGGGAACAACTGGTTTAAATCATTCTATTTCACAAGCATATCCAATGTTTTGCATGTAAAATGGTAATAAGTATAAGTAACTAGTAATTAAGTCTGTCGAATAAATGTAGTGGAATGAAAAGTCAAATATTCCTCTCTGAAATGTGATGGAGTACACTCAAGTATAACACAAGTACCTGTAAATTGGACAATGCTGCTTGACCAAGTTAAATCTCTTAATAAAAGGAAGTACATCTTAGTTTAAGTCGA
Source organism: Hozukius guyotensis (assembly GCA_916700995.1). Lineage (NCBI taxonomy): Eukaryota > Metazoa > Chordata > Actinopteri > Perciformes > Sebastidae > Hozukius > Hozukius guyotensis. Next base: position 24,820 of record CAKALU010008379.1, on the reverse strand, counting down.
ATACAAACAATACTTACATCAAACTCTTTAATTACAGCATTAGCTGCGGTTAGGGCATTGAAGCAGTGTGTGATGCATGAGATGAGATGGCAGTATAATTATCTCTTTGTAGGAAGTGTTAGAAACCCAGGTCAGAGCACTCCCGTCAGTGTTACTGTGTGGCTCATTTTACACTGTTGGCTCTATCTGATAAAACATTCCACATGTGGCACAAGTGTGTGTTTAAGCTTGTGTGTTGGTGTGTTAATTGTTGAAGAGCATCAATGGCCGTTTTGTTTTGACGCCACGTGAGTGCATCCGGAGAAAGAGGGGGAGGTTTATTTTGGAAAAAAAGCCGTTTAATTACACACCTAACATTTTAAGAGAAACAAGGTGTGGATGCGTCATCCTATCATTTACCTGGGCACTTTTGAAGGTCACAGGAAGCATCGGGTTTAATGGCGTGCCAAATATGTGGTGGTGGTGGTGGTGGCATGAGGAAAGTACAGACTTATTGATGTTTGTTTACTGCTATCATTCCTGAAAGTTGTATTCTAGCAATACCGGATCAGCAAAACTATCTGATGAAAGTGACGAACAAGGAAGATATTTTAAAAATTGAGCCTGGTCGCATGTATCGGTGCATGTTAAGTTAAAATAAGTTAAAATAAGAAAAATAAGACTGTTAAATTTGCCGAGGATCGTTTCGTTGTCAAAAAAATGGTAAAGTATGCAGAGTTTTTTGTATACTAACTGCAAAAACAGTGTACTATATACAAGTAGTGTATAGTACACACTGCATGCAGTTAGTATGTAGTATTAGATTGGGCTAGAGAGAGTCCATATCTGGTTGTTTTTGGGTAGCAAACACGTGAAAACGTAGCAAATGTGAGCAGTGGAGCCACTCACCCTCCTCTGACCACCCTGATGGAGATGGTCTCCTGCAGCTCCCAGGGCGTGGCGTCGATGACATCACTGCGCACCTCGATCCTCTGGCCGCACATCCCTGGCCGGTCGAAGATATACATCTAGAGAAAACATGGACAGATGTAAGAATAGATAATAATGCATGGGGATTCCCTATAGTAAGGTTTCCACTAAAAGTTCCCGTGAACTACTTTTAAGGAGCTTAAAGGTTCCTTCAGCCCACTGTTGTCTGTGTTTCCATCTCGTATGAAAAAGTAACATGACATGTGACGAGGGTTGCTGGTGGTCACAGCGGTTAACACACTCTGCAGTCTGCAGTTCAGTGTGTCCGCCTGTTTCATCTGAAAAACCCGTTGAAAGAAAATAAACATTAGGTTTTGTCTCACTGCGACGATATTTACTCACAGCACCCCCGGTCTCCCTCTTCTAACGTTACCGCTCGCCTTCCAATCTTTCTCTATCTTTTTCTAAATGCTGTCGGGACAGCAAAGCCTGACTTTACTTTCGATGTTATCAAACCAAGAAAAATCTTGTCCACTCGTCCTAAAAAGGTCCTAAATCTATACTAGCGTACTTCCTTGTTTTATGAATGAAGCGGTACAGTTGAAGCAGCGGCGCTGTGTGTGTGTGTGTTTAACAAATCAGCGACGGTCATCCCTTCAAACGCTGCCCAAAAAGTTCCTGTACTTTCAGAAAGTACTAGCTCCTAACCTGGGCCTTTTTGGGGGGTATAATGTCCCTGGAACTTAATTTAGACCCTGATCCCTGCGGTCGAAGTGCAATGACTTCCTCAAAAGGTTCTCAGTTCCGGGGGAAGGTTCTGGCAGTGGAAACGGGGCGGATGTTTGCCAACACAGGTGTGAAGTCTGGCTGTGTGGCTGAGGGGCATTTTCCTGCATGCTCATGCAGCTCTGCAGCCTCCAAAAAGATTTTTTTCTTTAAGCAGAAAGATAATCAGATCTAAAACTTTGCAAAGGGAGACATTTATCATGTACTTTGACGGTGAGAACGATACAGTGGCAGACCGGATACAATTACTAATAATGACAAAGAATCACTGCAGGCAATAGCTCAACCTGTGCTGCTGCTAAAGAATCCTTTATATGGTTTTAGGAAATTAAAGAATGGAGCCAATATCATTTGCTGGCATTATCTCCTCATTTCATATCCAAGCATGAATCTTAAATGTCATGAAGACATCTGATACAAGAATTGCACAATGTAGAAAGCAACAGTATTGTATTAGAGTTGCGAAGTGGCATCAGTCCTGAATATTTTATTATTAGCAATCGCGAAATGAAAAAGCAGAGTGAAATACTGCACAAATGTAATACTATAATCAGTCTGCATATGAAAAGAATAGTTCTCTTCCTCTACGTTCTATATTTAAGAAGCTACCGTCGTCAAATTCATTCTCAAGAAACAGCCCGTTCTCGTCTACAGCGCTGACGCGTTTTTCGTCCATTCAGGTCTGAGAGGCCCTGGAGCGTGGAAGAGTACCCAGGAGCTGATCCTAAATGTCAGCTCCACCTCCAGCACAGACTGTTCATGGACAATCAACAGCGTGCAGGAGCAGGCCCAACCTTTCAGAATTAATAACGTTCGGTGGCATGGATTTGGCATACAGTAGGTATGCAGTTTAATGGTGTCAATCACAGCCTGAGATAAAACAAAAGATGTCTGGGACGTTCTTGATTATTTGGGGAAGAACTAAGAGTTTAACCAGACAGACTGCTGCTACCGTGACTGAAAGTTATGAAATAGCAGTTATGGGACGACACGCATGAACCGGGAAAAAAAACCCGTCTTGTACCAATATCTTTTTTCCCCCCGCAGGTAAATCAGTTATGTATTCTGTGAATGAATTGTGTAACACACCAATATTCACAAGTAAGCTTTGGTAACTAACAGCTGTCTTTGCACTTTGCTACTCTACAATTAGGCTACAGTTAACATGCTGACGCAGTTAAGTGACTGAATACCGCCTAATAATCTAGTGTTTATTGTTCTGCAGAAGAATAATATGACGTAATACATTTCTTGTCATTATTTATAGAAAACAAGAAGTATGTAATTATGTCTTAAAAATAAATCTGTAATAAGAAACGCCTAAAAGACAGAGAGTCTGTAGCGACGCTAGCGGTGCATTTTGGAACAGGGTTGCTTTGAGCTAAATGCTAACGTCACCATGCCAACATGCTCACAATGACAATGCTATCATGCTGATGTTTAGCAGGTATAATGTTTACCTCGTTTGACATTTTGGTTTAGCGTGTTAGCATGCTAACATTTGCCAATTAGCACTGCACACAAAGCACAGCTGGGGCTGATGGGAACGGTGTTAGTTTTGGAGGTTTTTAGTCAGAAATCAAAGTGTTGCACAAATTAAAATTTTGACCCGAATGATGGCGTTACATGAAAAGTCAGTGGGTCGTAAAAGTCATTAGTATTCATCCTCTGGGGATCATGTTTATCTGGACCAAAATTGTATGGCAATTGTCTTATTCTCTATCGTCTCCTTTCTATTCTCCAAATGAATGTGTTCTGCCATTTGCCAGTAGGAGAAAAAAAAAAAAGTTTGTTTATCTAGCCAGCGTCAAAGTAATTCCACAGAAACAACCTTCACAGTGATGCTATTACTTCCTGGTCCCAGGCAAGGCCTATTGAAAGAGGCTGGGTCACGCTTCATCAACGCACCCATGTCCCAGCCTCCTTCAATAGACCTTGGTCCCAGGTAATCAGTGACATCGTTCATCTGTTAGCTTTTAACTTGAACCTGTACCTAGCGGCACGACTGTGTGTGTTATGTGGAAACTCACCTTTCCAGGACGAGGATTGAGCTTCCCATGCTCCTTCTCTTTAGTGAGCTATGGACAAAGAAAACATGTATATTTAGCATACTTTTTTAGTATATATAGTATTTAGCATGGTATATTCTTTCCTTTTTTTCTTCTTCTGAGATCCTGAAGCAACTCATTAATACGATAAAAGGTGAAGATAAAAGTCAAGATAAAGTACAATGTTAAAAATGGCCATTTAGAGCCATTGAATGTAATTGTAAAATAAAATAAAATGTGGAGCCGGGGGAGGGAGGTAATTTTCAGAGAAAAATATCAGAATTTATGAGATTAAAGTCGTAAATTTATGAGATAAAAAACTCACAAATTTACGAGAAAAATGTTTAATATTCTCTGAGATTATAAAGTCATAAATTTGCAAGAAAAAAGTTGGATATTCTCTGAGATCGAAGTCAAAAATTTACGAGTAAAAACTCTTATGTGTCAAGGAACCACATCTGTTCACTTCACAAGGTTTGATCAACCTAATTTCTCGCAAATTTGACTTTAATTTAGAACATTTTGAGTTTTTTCTCAGAATATTACCTCCTACCCCGTTTATTTTATACCTACAATGGCCCTAATACGTCACATACGTACAATGCTGTATACAAATTAGAATATGATAAATATTAGAGGAATATTGTCATTAATATGATATATACATGTGAAACTATAAAATGGCTTACGCACCAATTCATCACTATTATAATTTTAAGGCTAGACCCCACCTACTACATTTATTTTAGCTAATAATCAATCCAATGGTTAAGATTACACCTAGCTTCTAATTTAGACATACCACACAATCCAAACATTGTTTATGTTGATGTCACCCAGTTCAACAGGTTCTGGTGGCGTCAGGGAGGCGAAGTGAGGAAAGAGGACATCCTCCATGACAACACAAGCACCTCATTGACAGGTGGGAATGCCAAACATTCCTCCCCTGTACCTGTTTAACCTGATGCTTTCCAGCACTACTCCCCCACTGATAACAGCAGTCATTATCTCACCCGAGATCTGCTCGGAAATTTTATCCGCATTCGTTCGAAATCTCAGCTGGTATGCTGCTGGAATTTCAAGATGTTTGTTTGTGCAACTTGGAATATGGTAGCAGGTTAGCAACATGCAATTTGCACGTAGATTTACCAGAGAGAGATTGTGTGTTGTGCGTTCGGTTTTGGGTATCACTTCTCTGGAAGCGCTGTAGGAAACAGGTTATCATCCGGATCATGTTACCAACCAAAGAGGGCCTCCTACAGAAGCTCTAATTTCAACTGTCCTCATTAGTGTCCGACCTTGCCCTCATTTACTTTGGGAATGTTTTTAATTGGATAAATTCTGAGAAAAAAAAAATAACCAAATTCAACGAGCCATATAGGATACAATAGCATTTAGACTTTTCTAAAGTGCAACAGAACACCTTTTTATATTTTCAGTGAAAGCTAGCCGAGGGGATGAATGGTGCCTTTTCAGCATTGACCTAGTGAATAAAAGAGTGACTCACTACTGTCCACAGACATACTGTACCATACAACAACAAACGTTTCCCACCATAGAGCCAGATTAAAAAAAAGAAGCTTTGACCTCCTTTTCATCGGTCAGTTTCCTGCAAATGTTCTTGCATTTTGAGTCAAGAAACTTTAGCATTTATTAGATGTAAATCTCTTCTCTTGCATGGTGAAGCAAAGAGCAAAATGGTCACACTGGCCAGAAATACAGTAATTTCTGCAAACAATACACTGAATATTAAGGGCAGGGCTACTAGATGCCTTTGTCAACAAAGAATATATATAGATGAAGCCATTAGAGACTCTTTTTTCCCCATTTCTTAAGGTTTTTTTTATGTATTTGTATTTTTGCACTTGGAGTATTCACCCTGTCAAGTATTGTTGTTATGTATTGTGTAAATTCTGTTCTATACTAAAGTCTATAGTGTGTCTACAGTAGGCCTATGTTGTCACAGGACATGCTTCTATTGCATAAAAAAGACTTATTTCATCACTCATCACATCACATTCACATGTGTCTGGCCTGTTATAACAACATGTGTAGTGACTGTACGTTGATGCTTTTGGGCAGAAAAACCTGATCTAAACAGGTGAGTGATGAACGCTGAGACAATGGAGGAGCATAGACGTGGTAGAGCATCATAACCTGTCCAACTGTGACATTTGAGTCGGTCTTACAGGTTTTCCTTACAGGACAGTGCTGGTTGTTAGAAGGCGTAGACACAATAGGACTGTATTGCTCAGATCATCTGAGCACCATTATAAGATAAGATAAGGTAAGGTAAGGTAAGGTAAGGTAAGGTAAGGTAAGGTAAGGATAGGGCTGAATGACTGGAGGAAAACATTACGATTTTACCGACCAATATAGCGATTGCTAATTAAATTGTGATCATAATCTATAAATTAAACTCCACGCCTGTATTGGTTGTCTATAAAATGTGTTTTCTACCCAACATAATCACAAATAAATCTCGTCTCTACATGAATAGAATCAGATAACATCCTGCTGTACTTTGCATTTTGCATTTGTTAAAATAATTATATTCAAATTTAATCATGACATTCAAACATGACATTTAACTTAATCAAACTTTCACTTGCAGAGAATTGCAGATTTTGATAAAAAAAAGAAAAGAAAATCATTCAGTCCCAGTCTAAAAAATAGCATTTGACTCAAAATATCCAATGCACTTTATTTATTTATTTATTTATTTATACATTTATACTGTTTTTCAGTTTTGAGTCTTTACTTACCTATTTATTTATTTATTTATACCTGCTGTTTTGAGTTTTTAGCCTTTAATTACTTATGTAATTTAATTTCTAATTTATTTATATTTTTTGTGAATATCCATCTGTAAAAACATATTGGACTGTCTTTTTTCGATTCTGTGATAATGTCATAATTGAAAAAAAAGAAAAGAAAAATCCAATGCAGCATTGTCAATGCTTTACTCACAGAAAGTCTGTGTATGTTTTCTGCATAATATATACTTTTTTCTTAACTTCACCCCAAGCCTTCACTATACAGCTCAAAACAAGGCCAAATGCATCATTCATGGGGCGTGATGTGTTTACTGCATGCCCAATGGAAACTTAAACTCCAACACACTTTTGCCCCTGCGCTCCCTTCCCTCCCACACAATCTGCTCTCCCATGAAATCCGTTACCGCAGATGGAATGTGCAAAAAAAACAAAATTTGCATGAACATGTGCTGCATATAACTTATAAGCAAATCAAATAAAAACTCCCCTCTTTGTCATCTTGCCTCACCCTGCCACCTTCGAATCACTCCCTGTCAGCTCCACTTTCATCAAATATCAAGCAAACAAACGGAGAAATGCGAGGAGCAACACAAAAGGCGAGGTGCGGCCGTGTCTCTGCAGGAACAGACAGACAGCTGCGATGGGTGGGGAGGCCGGTGGAGAAAATAACAGAGAGAAGAAGCGAGAACATGATGATTGAGAGGCCTCACGCCCACCGGCTGAGAAAAGTGTCTGATGGTTTAAATGCACGGAGGGGGTTACAGCATGTAATCCTACTAATGCGTTGACAAAAAGAGATAAACATGAGGCCTGCAGCGCGTTTAAAAGTCCCTTAAAGTCATGTATGTGGTGTTCCAAATCCCCTCTCTGCTCGGGGTGGTTCATTATTTGCAAACAATAACTCATTTTTTTCTTTCTTTTAGTTGACAGGAGCAAAGCAGGATGAAGCTGTAAAACACATCCCTGTTCACACCCTCTGCATAATACGACACTGACACTACTTTTACTGAGATAAGCCAGGTGATTGTCTTGTTCCCTTTGCACAAGACTGTAGTTTACATAGATATATATGAAATATTATATCATTCTGAATTGTAAAAAAACTACATTATAGCACAGTATTACCATTATAACCACTAGTAACAAAGTTAAGGAGCCTTCCAAGAGACATCCAGATCAAACCAACTAGTGCCTGGCTGGCTACCTGTACTCAGCTGCCTCTGTAGTAGCAGTCATAGGCAGGAATGCATCTTTATCCATTTCTAAGACAAGTGTGACAACATTGTCTGCCTTCTCTCCACTCCTTCTCCATTAGTCCTGCCGTCAGTTATTGACAGGACAGTTTCAAATTCCCCATCTGAAAAAAATTTGAAAAACTTGTTCTATTGCGGACATAACGTATTTCTGTCCCCGGCAGATATTTAGAGGCCAAAAACCATCACCTGAAGTTAGTAACACATCTCAGTGGCTCAGTCAGTAATATGTCAGGCTGCATGCTGGAAAAAAAGGAGCTGCTGCAGCCGTACAACTGAATGCAGCAGATAGCAAGTGTTGTTTGGACATGAGCAAACATCCTGTGCAAACATTTGCATTTAAAACTACACAGGTCAGCTGCAGACTAATGAGCAGCTACACCTCTAGCATCCAGCTGACACTCCTTTTGTGTTTTGCATGGATGGAAATAACACCGCTATCATGCATAGGGCGTGAAAAAGATCAACAAATTATATAGTGCAGAGAACAGCATCATTAAAAAGCTCCATCAATGTAAGGATCCGCTATTACTGCTTGTCGCAACAACCCAACCAACTTCCCTCGACGGGATTAGTTCTGTGGTTTCTGTGTTGCCTAACCGTCGGCATACCTTGCTCATATTAGATAATGGTTAAAGCGGTTAAGCGGGAAATTTGGGAGTGTGACACTTTGCGGTTTTCTTTGCGGAGGTGTGAAACAGGACGAACAACCGAAAGTGGCAGAGTGAGCCTCAATTAGTCTGACAAAAGGAGACAGATATTGGGCCTTTCTCCAACCGGCCCCTCCCCACTCCGGTTGTAGTCACACTCACAGCTGAATGAAGCACCCTTCTTTAAGGTGTAGGGTATAAATACAGCAGCAAGCTTTGGGACCAACTTCCCTCTCTTCAACGGAAACTCTTTCATAAAACTCTGTTGCACGTGACCAGTAAGTCGGCATCCATGTAGGCTCGCTGTTGGAGGGTTATATAACCCAATTCCACTCCACGCTGATTGGTTTTGGATGGCACTTAATATGGCGGACCCTCCACGCGATCGGAGTGGAAGCGGGTAGGGAGAGGGTCTAGGGGGGCAGTTTGAAAGGCCCAGAAAGTGGGTGTGCCCTCCGCCATGTGCACACGTGCGAGTAGATGTTCCCTCTCTTGACAATAAAAATAATTTCAGGACATGTCCTTATCAGTTAAGCCCTGAACTTGCATGCATGTGAGAACAAGTGCATACACGCATGAAGACTGAATAGATAGATATACACCCTAATCGGTGTGATTCTTTGATGCTCTCTTTTTAATGGCTCTTTGCAGAACATACTATACTATGACTTTTATTGCCACGTACTATACTAGCACATTTTAACGACATACTATACTGTGACTTTTTTATTACTCTTTTTTTCGACATACTATACTGTGACTTTTTTATTACTCTTTTTTTCGACATACTATACTATTATTTTTTATGGCACGCTATACTATGACTTTTTAAAGAACTTTTTGACACTATATTATGCCTTTTTTCGACATACTATACTTCATCATCATAATTTTAAGATTTTTTTTACAATGTACTATACTATGACTTTTTTCTGACATTTTTCTGATAAGGTATACTCTGACTTTATGAAATATTATAATACGTGATTTTTTTTACTTTTCTATGACATTTTTTGTAATTTTTGTATGATATTCTATAATGTGACTTTGGTGTACTTTTATTATTACATACTACTATTTTTTTATGACTTTTGTGACTTTTTTATAGCTCACCATACTATGACATTTTTATGACATACTATACTATGACTGTGACATTTTTATGACTTTTTTATGACTGACAGTGTATGACATACTATACTATGTTTTTATATGTCATACTATACAATGCTTTTTTTGACATACAGTCCTATACTATGGCATGAGAGCATGTACCTGCCAATGCATGACTACTGAAGGCCACCACTGATGGGATGTTGGTGCTCTACAAATATTTGACGCTCTATAAATGCTACATGCTCCAGTATGTGGAGGTATACGGGCACCAACAAAAGCCACACAAAGAAGGACTTTTCCTGTGTGCACAACAAACCACATATGAAGTATCTCTCTCTGATTGTAACCTGACCTGTTGTTTGTCTTTTTATTTTTTACAACAGTGAGGAGAATAGATGTGAGAGTGAGGCTGTAAGAGCTGCCAGCATAATAAGTAAACACAGATATTGCACAAAGGCAGAAATATGTGTGTGGAGGATCTTCTTTCTTGTGCTGTTACCATAGACGTAGCTGCCATTTCAAGCCTCACGCAGCTTTGCAAATGTTTGCATACTGTGCATGTTCTGTTTTTGTTAAACAAAGTGTGAAATAACAAGGCTTCTTTTACTACATTTGTCCATTTACCTTTGCCTTGGGGTGCAGAAAAACACATTATTTAAACACTGTGTGCACATCTTTTCCCTGAATGGAGGCCTGCTCTTATAAATGAGTTCTGCAAGCTATTCACCAACATCATGCTGCTGCAACTCTTGTAACTTAATCTGATTCAGACATTTCCTGCCTGAATTGTTCTATATTTATTAGGGCTGTCAAAGTTAACGTGATATTAATTTCTTTAACGCATTAACGCAACTTAGGATTTTTATGTTGTAGCGGTTTAAAGTGAAGATACTGGCATCATATGAAACTAGAAAACCTAGCGCTTGTCGCGAAGGAGGCTAAATAACGCTCCAAACTTCCGCTAAATTTTGGTGAGGAAAAATTGGCATGGCCATTTTCAGAGAGGTCCCTTGACCTCTGACCTCAAGATATGTGAAGGTTCTCTGGGTACCCACAAGTCTCCCTTTTACAGACATGCCCAATTTATGATAATCACATGCCGTTTTTTATGCTAAATGCAGTACCCATGAGGGTTTCTGGACAATACTTGTCATTGTTTTGTGTTGTTAATTGATTTCCAATAATAAATATATACATACATTTGTATAAAGCAAGTATATTTGCCCACTCCCATGTTAATAAAAGTATCAAATACTTGATGAATCTCCCCTTTAACCTACATTTTGAACAAATAAAAAATGTGCGATTAATCGTGATTAAATATTTCAATTGATCGACAGCCCTTATATTTAAATGTCATCAAAGCAATATTAATAATAATACATAGTGAGACTAAATAAATAGTATTAGTAATACTCACATAAGCATCGGGGAAGGCCCTGTATTTGGACACTAAACTCCTCTCAGACTCGACTTCTTGGCTCTGGAACGGAGACCCTCCATGCACGCTGTTGAACATTGAATTCTGCTGGAGTCCCATGGTGCCCTCGCTACTGAAGCTCCTCTGCAGGATGGGAGTGCCGAGTACTCCGGTACCCATCCCCGTACCCATCTCGGTACCCATCCCCATCCCCATCCCCATCCCCTGCGACTGGCCAAACATAGATAAGGGTGAGTCCGTGGTGGTGAACGGCCTCTGGAGGTCTATGGAGCCGGTGGGGCTGAGGAGGCGGTTGGGACTGTTGCTGGAAGGCGGCGAGCCCATGCCCATCAAGGGAGGCCGACTCATGCGGGCGTTGGGGTCTTCGGCCCCGGTCAAGGAGCCCGACGAGGAGTTCAAAAGGAAGGAGAAGCGCTCGAAGCGGGACGTCGCCGGTTCCGTCCCGGCGCCCTTCTCGCCCAACTCCTTCAGTCCCACGCTCATGCGATCGTTCGAGAACCCGGTGTCAGGCAGCGAGCCGGTGCGGAAGAGCGAGCGATGGGCCTTTCCATTCTCCAAAGTCTGATCTATGGATGTTGACCTGTGGCTTCCAAAGATGACGCTGTTGTCTAGGCGAGAGCCGGCGTTGGGAGACGGGAGTAGTCCGTTTCCGTTCAGCACCGGGGATTTCAATTCCTCAGGAGAAGAGTCAGAAGATGTTCTCATTATAAAACTATTGTTAGCAGATGTTCTCAGGGGCAAGGTCAGGCCTCTTGTTCCAGGCTGCTGCTGGTGTTCCTGCAGATGAGTATAACAACAAGGTAAAGGGTTGATTCACCAAAGTTACAAAAACAAACAAACAGAAATGTACCTTGAAAAGATATTTAGTCATGCAGGTTGTTTTGGTTTTAATTGCCTACAGTAGTTTTTGAGATATTTGTCCCTGAGATATCTGCCTCCACCACCATATAATGGAGGTGAAAGGAATTTTGTTGGTGGGGCTGACAGCTTTAAAAATAACTTGCATTACATCTTTTTTCTCATTTAGTTTGGTGTGGTGCAAATTTAAACTCAATCTCCAGAAAATCTGCAAAAGAAAATGCAAATTAATATCTGTTTGCATCCACCATTGTTACACGAATAGTAGGAGTTGGGTGCATCAGGATAACCAGTTGGCGGCGCTAATTCTCCAGTCCGGTGCCATTAAAACTTTGCAAAAGGGGGCAACAATTGACCAAACCATTGAAAAAAACATGTTAACATGACGGATACATATATTTGTTTCATGTATCAATTTGAGGAACGTTACAGTCTCCTCATTGCACCATGCATATCTAATGTTTACGTCTCCTCAGTGGACGTTTAAGTCACGTGCTTCAAGTACGTCCGGGTTAATTCGCTAAGTCTTTTTCCATTTCAGCTTGTTGCATTTTCTTTTTATCGATACACCAACTTTTTCACCTCAGCCGGGCATACATGTTATCTTTTTTTGCAATATTTCGACTTTTCTTCTAAATTTTGTAATTTGGGCGATCATTTAAAAGAGCAATAAAACTTACACAACCAGAAAAATCTGACTTTAAATAAATAAATAAATAAATAAATAAATAAATAAATAAATTCAATTCAATTCAATTCAATCAATAATATGGTTATATCCTCCTGAGCCTACATGTAGATTTCCCTGCACCGTACACTAAGGAAGAAAATAACATTTCACTGTTGTTTTGAGGAATGTCAGCATAATTTATGGAGATTTGATAGTTTCCACTAAGCAAAGACAGTTTACTGAGCTTGTGCCTGAATGAACTCTACAGTACCTGCTGGCTCTGCTTCATCAGCTCCAGTGGTGAACGAGTGTCTCTGACAGAACTCCTCTTCAGTCCCAGGTCACCGGGCAGAGTGTAAAGTCCTTTGAGGGACTCGGCAGGGTTGCCTATCACTTCCATCTTTTTTGTGTGACTGGTGAGGGAGGCGGGAGGCATGTCGGGGGTGACAGGGCTGCCAGCATCCTCGACGATTGGTGCCAGGGAGGACATGAGGACTGGAGGGGGCCCACGCAGGCTCGAGTTCCTGGGCCTCAGGGAAGGTCCCATGTTCTTCAGGGTGTCCACCAGGCTATCCATGTCAAACTGGATGGGAGAGTCTGCGTCGGGAGAGGCGGGGGGAGTGGAGGGGAGGGCTGCAGGTTCGGAGACCAGCTCCACCAGTGTGGCCTTGAACACCCCAGTGAAACGGGAGTCGTCGTCGTCTCCTTCTTGGAAACTGTAGATGGTTTCGCGGCTGCTTTGTTGTTGTGCCGAGGAGAAGCCAGACACGGGGAGCTGATGTGAGTCCCAGCGTGACTCTAACCTCTCTGACTCTGCCTCTCTCTGTGCCTCTCTTTCACCTGCAGGTGCAGCAGGCTCCTCCCGCTCCAACAAACTCCTCCTCCACTCATTTCTTGGTGCTCCGGCTGGCTCGCTCTCGTGGCTCTGATAAACTTTAGTCATGTCACTCAGCCTGTTGCTAAGGGTGATGTGTTCCTCTGGAGGGGAGGAGGAGAGGGAGGAGCTGCTGAGGTGTTTGTATGCTGAGGCCTCGGGGAGAGCAGAGGAGGAGGAGGAGGAGGAGGAGGAGAAAGATGTGGTGCTGGAGTAGGAATCAGACATTCTGTAACTCGGAGAATCAGAAATGGAGGGATCCTCTATTTTGTATGGTCTGTACTGAGAAACCCCCTCAAATCTATTCCTCCATTTGTACTCTGAGCCGATATCTGTTCCGTTTGATTCACTGACAGTGGTGCTCGTTTTGCTAAAGTCCACTGCATCCTGGCCGGCCTCAGGGGTTTTGGTCTCACTAATCAGAGACACTTTACGGAAACGAGATTTGGATTCATCCTCCTTAGGGGGAGATGAATTCTTTATGGACAGTTTGGTGCTCAGGCTGCTGTAGCCTGAATTCATTTTGTCAACCGATTCCTTGTCGGCTTCAGGCGGCTGATTTATGGAAGCGAAGACTTCTGAAGCTGCTGTGGGCGTCCTTGACGTTGCCAGGGACCTGGACGAATACAGAGAAAAAGAAAAACAGGTAAAGATGACAAAAATGGAAAAGACAGAGCGAGAGACAGAGTCTGGAGAATCTGGTAACTGGCCAACAGTGTATCAAGTATTGCAGGGCCTTCAGGGTGTGGTGGCCATGCAATGCCAAAATGCAAATTAAACAAAGCAACTTTGAGTATCTTGATTTGCATACACACAGCTGTTTGACTAATTTTATGTCTGCATTTTTGACCTATAGTGGTTGAAAGAATTTCTTTTAGAAACTGGGTGAGTCTGGAACAATGCAGTTGAAGCAGAAGTTCCAGCTGGATTCACTTTGGTCTGCACAAACACAGTCATAAACCAACTATTAGTTTGTGCTGGGAGGATCCTGTGCACATAACCAAAATGCTGTCACCTGACAAAAAGGTTACTCAAAGTCAACACTACATTTACAGCACATGAACTGTGAAAAACTCTTTAGCACAACACCGTGCGTGTGTGTTTTCTTTGCCAGTGCAAGTGTCAGTCAACACACCCTTGGCATCCATAGACGGACCTGCTACATACTTGTGTGTGTGAGTGGTTATAGAGGCTTGATTACAAGAGTGATAAGCTGCGTATTTATACGAATATTTGTGGCGTAACGTTAACAACGCCAAGAAGATTTGGCCTCATGCAAGAACATTTTTCGTATTCTTAGGCTACACATCCTGCCCCATTCATCTGTCTCTGTCAATATGTCAGCACGCCGTCTAAAGACACGCTCTCTTCCAAGAGCCTGACGCGCATTCAAAGGAAGTAAGTCAGCCATGACGCGCCTGATTATATACGGAGACAAATTAACCTTCAATTAGTTGGATAATATACTTTTGCCGTTTGAGATGTTAATATTGATATTGTAGTGTTATACATGTTATACAATAGCAACAATGGTCAATTTAAATTAATGATGATATCGTTAGGCTATAGGAATACATTTATAATTATAATATTATAATTCAAATTGCAGAGTAAAACAGGATAATGCCAATGTAATTATAAAGTGTAATTTATATAGGATGTTATTTTTTATTTTCATTATTTGTAATGAAATATACAATGCATTAGGTAAAAACGTAGGTTTGGATAACAGCAGACTAATTGCACATGATCCTACAACAGGTCTGGACCTCTCGTAAATTGTGTTCGTACCTAAGACAAAATTCAAAACATGAGAAAATTGGTGAAATCCCTCGTACAAACCACTTATGAAAGAATCTGTTCGTATGAGTGGTTCTTGCGTGACGCCCATTGCGTTAATAATACGTTTACTTTTATCCACGTTTGAAGGAAAATGGTCTGGAAGTGTCTTAAGGACATATATGAATTTTAAAGGGGCACTTCACTGATTTTACACATGAAGTTCAGTTTACTCATCTTGTGCAGTACTTCTCAGCTTGTGAAATCAGTCATATTATCCCTGCGCCTATGATCTGGTTTCTCCTGATTCTCGAAGTCTTGAAAGCCCACGCACGCCGGGCATATTTGCATGTTACAAAAAAATAATAAAAACTTCATCAGTATTGTTCGCCGACCAAAAAAAGGCTTTAAATTGAATGTCAAGTTTTCACAAGCATTAATTCTGAGTTGATCCTCCATCAGTGAATCATTTAACCTTTAATAGATCACTATGCAATCCACATCGCAGGAGACTTTCAAGGAGCGGCACGATTAGCAACTCTGTTCACTTAAATGGCAAAAGGGTTTCGGGTGAGTGACTACCAGTAAGAAGTGAAAAGGTTGTGAAAAGAATGCACATCATGACTCAATCGGGTTGGTGGATTATCCAAAGGTCATGAGAATATAATTGCCTCAGTGAGTGACTTTACAGCATGTGCTGCAACTTAACAAAAAGAAAAAAAAACTTTAAAAGGTCACAACAGACAGGTTTTCTCTTGCCACATAGGCATTTGAACATTGTAACAGAGAAGAGGAAACATGCAATCAAAATGCTCTTTGAAGTATTTGACACAAATACATGTTTATTTCACATGGAAAACATGCAGAAATATCTGCAGCTGTTGGGGACTTTTTCCAAGTGACTGTGTATTGCTATGCAAAGCATCATTAAGTGCATGGGTGCAAAAAAATTTGAGTATCAGTGTCCCTGAACAGACTCGTCTCCACACAGTGACCACACAGGATGAGTCACTCTGTGTTTGTTCTGCAGATCCAGCTAAAAGGTCATACAGGTCATATAGAGTCAATAGAGACATTGTTTATGATAAATAATATTTTCTGAGTTTGTAGTTGCCAAATGCAGCTACTCTTCATTACTGAACTCTCATCTAAAATAAAAAATCTAGAAATCACACAGGCAGATATCGTAATAAACAACACATTCTCGCTCCCAACTCGTCAAACGCCGCAGCTTGGTCAGTGGCCCTAAGCTTCAAACTATAGCGCTCTCGGTACCCCTCTAGCGTCAGTTTTGGACGTGTTAGGGACGGCGTGTCAGTTTCCGCTTGTTACATGCATAGTGTCTTTCCAAAATAAACTTCCGTGTTCACAGGAAACGTACAGTTTCTGCTCGTTACATGCATAGTCTCTTTTAAAAATGAACTTCCAATGTAGCTTTACTTAGTTTTTAGGTTAACTTACCCAACAAAACAATGTGGCTAGGTTTAGGCAACAAAACCACTTGGTTAGGCTTTGGAAAAAATCATGGTTTGGATTAAAATAAGTACGTTTTTAAAAGAAGGATGTGCGTTATGTAACTGGCGTTAAGTAGGCTACGTAATTAACGTAACAAAAATATGTACTTGGTTTCACACGGGACACAAACAGCGGTCTCCTGGGTGAAAGTCCTATGTTTGTTGGATCCGTCCATCCTCCCCTCCAACCCGACCTACAAGGACGTTCTCGCTCTTTACACTACGTCAGTTGTTCTGACCCTCTTATACTGACGCAGATGGATTGGAGTTAGTGTTGAGTCGGTATCAGACGCCGAGGGCCACTGACCAAGCGTCGGTATTTGACAAGTTGGGAGTGATAACGGCTTGTAATATATTCTTATGTCAACCACTTTTTTCACCAATTTTTTTGATGGTGTGGTTTCAGAAGTGTGGGGGACACAATGAAGTAAATATACATGTATGCTATTTAGTATAGCAGTTATATACTGTATCTATATGCTAATTATTTCCTGCATTTATGTACATTAAATCCATCTAACAACATCTAGTTATAGATACCTCATACTTTATGATAGACAATGTTGTATTTGCATGCCTCCTATAAAGATAAGTTGTAAACCTGAAATATTAAAAGCAAGGTGGACGAGACTAGGACTTTGAAAAGTGAGGGGGACATGTCCCCCCCCCAGTGGAAGTCACGCCCTTGATAACCCTGGTGGATAAGACCTCCTCCTGGAACATGCAGAGCACATTGCTGCTCTAACCTCAAAACCACACCTATCCCCGAGGGCACCCGCAAGTTCTGGCACCCGTCCTAAACCTCCTCATAGACTTCGCTACATGCATGAGCCTCAAGGAGACGAGTAGACAGAGGCACACAGAGTACATTAGTGTATTTAGTAGCATGTACAGCCTGTGAACCACCTGTAAATCAAAACCCATGCTAGAACATGCAAAGCACCTGCCTCGACGGGGACCCCGAGTTCACATGTACTGTACTAGTACATGGAGTAGAACACCTGGGGAATTGTTGAGCGGTGCATATGAAGGTTAAGCGTGTTGAGCGTGTGTTAAGCGTCCCATGCAATTATGCATGAGCGAGGTGTAATTTGCAGCTCTGTCTCGCCCGGTTATGCAGCTCTGAGGATGAAATAATAACACCTGCCTCCATGTCATTACTTAGTAACCATTTAACTCCTCTTAACAGCAACTGCTCTTCTTTCCGTACTGATTAACACCCTAAAAGTAATGTTTATCCTCCGTCCTAGATGAAAAAAAGATGTTGGAACGTAGTCACTGTGGGCCTACCAAGCCTAACAAGCAAAACAATAGTAAAAGACATTCCTTTTGCTTTAAATCTCCAGAGAATGACAACCATGTGCATAACAAAAGGTACCGCTACATGCTCAGGATATTTTACTCTGTCGAAAAATTACATGGAAAAATTGCTGCGAAACAAAAACAAAACCGTGCGTCTATGGGTGGATCCTTGATTAATATTGATTTTGAACGGTTGCCAGTTAGAGTTCTGTGGAAATGGATGAACTCAAGCAAGCAGGTCACATGCAGGCTACAGCTAACTCACGAGAGACCAAAATGTGTTTCTTTCCATAATTACAGGATGAGAACTTTTCAGATCTGGTTGAGTCTAAAAATATATACGTAACTTCTCTCTATTAATCTATGAGTGGGAAAAGAGTGCATCCTGCTAGCATGTTTTTCTCGTTCAGCTTCCCTCCGCTCTACATATCTGTAGGGGATTAAAGGATGGTTTACAGAGTACAGGAGTGTGACCTGCGACTGTTTTCTACAATTTGTCTGGCTGTCAAACTCCAGCAAGCCCGGCAGCTTTACTGAGCTCAAGGAAGCGGGTTAGTTTACACAACATCAATCTCTGTTAAAGGTATCTGCAACCATTATCCACAAGGCCACTGCCCTGTGATTAATCTAATTATTATGACTGCTTGTTAAACATTGTTTTCATACCATAAAGCATTAATGTTGGACGTCATGTCCAGACAGTCTTGTAGCTTTAACATTGAAGGGGAATTCCACTGATTTTACACATCAATGTCTGTTATTATATTTGTTGGGGAAAAAAAAGCTGTATAAAGCCTTTTGTGGCTCCAGAGGAACTGCGCGGAAATCGGATAAATTGCCTTAAGTGATGTCACTTGAGTCAGCGTTGGTTGGGGCTGAAGAAAATAAAAACATATATCTGGGGGTGTGGGGACTTCTATGGCCCCGTCCCCACATCTACTTGAGGATACATCAGCCGCTCCTGGCATAAGGCCCCCGAATCTCCGATCTGTTGGCACTTGAGTTGCATTGTGGGTAATGAAGGCGGCAGGTTTTGTGAAGGAAGAAGAATGCGTGGAATAAAAAAAGACAATATCTCTGGTTCAGCCGCATTGATTTTGATATTTTTTTTCGTCCAACAGTGTTATAGGAGTTCGATGCTACATTGTTGGAGTACTCTTTTAGAGATATAATACTGTAGATAGACATGTACTGTCTTTTTCACAAAAGTCATGTATTTACAAGAACAATAGTCCTGTTTACTAAAATGCTGCTGATAATAGAGATGAACCGATCACACTTTTTCAGGCCCGATAACAATACCTGGGCTTTGGGTATCGGCCGATGTCGAGCATCAGGCCTGACAAAAATGTCATAATAACCTTTCAGAATATTGTAATTCAAGTGTTCTGAGAGATAACTAGACTTTTGCACCTCCTCATGGCTCTGTTTTCAGGCTTTAAAAAAAATCTAGCCTGTGACGGGAGACTTTGGCCAATCACAGGTCATTTCAGAGAGAGAGCGTTGCTATTGGCTGTGCTCCGACCATGTGAGCTGTGCTTGGTATTTCCTCAACTGATCTCAACATGGCTGCCGGGTCACAAACTTTCTCATTTTACAGCTAAACAGTACACTAAAAGATGATTCTGAAAACATTTGAGGCGAGAAATAGGCATTAACGTAACATAATATTGATTCAGATTTAATCAGCGCTGCCTAGTTTGACCGTTTGATCGGAGTTCGCAAGTGATTGACTCTCATGGACGGCAGCCGGACGGCAGCCGGACAGCAGACTCTAGCTTGGCTCTGACTGGTTGTTTTCCTCCTGTCTGTGAAATCTTGCAGATGCCGTTAGGAGCACCGGAGGACACCAGAGGATACCAGAGGACACCGGAGAAAACCGAGGCAGGTTTTTTTTTTCGATTACCTGTCTCATGTACTACAGGATATAGTGACCGTTTTATAAAAATAACTTTTTTTAAATCATATTTGCTCCAATCTCTCCTACTTCAGCTTTAAATGGTGTAAAAGAATGTAAAGCATCAACAGAGGTGAGCCAGGTGTTAAGAGGATGGATTTCCAGAAGGTGAGTAACAACAACAACAGAGGAAATTCTCCAGAAGTTTGTAATTCCACTTGTGTTTCAAGTAAGCTGTCAGACAACAGCCGGTCTGTCACACATGAAAGGAAAACAAAGGGCAAAAAGCTTAAGAGGACAAGTTCAGACTAAAGACCTACAAGTGGCTTAACTGGCTTCAGATCTTATCCATTTCTTGTGCAGATGCCCCACGTGTTACTCTTCATTACACCACTGCAGAGGAACCCTGTAAGACGGGCGGGGCTGGCCAAATGCCTCATCTGTCAGTAAGCATCAGCATACCTGTTCACCAGAAACTCGGTTGTTTAACTGTATGTCTGACTTTGTTGGCAGGCTATAGAAAAAAACACACATCTAAGGAAACACACATTCAACCTGTATATAAATCTATCCTTTTCCTTTTTTTTTTTACCAAAGCAGAAATTTTTTGCATATAAAAAAAAATGTTTAATGCATGAATAAAGAGCCGGATATAAAGTCATGGCTTGGGAAACTACCTAAATTTCGTTCTTTATTCTGCTTCATGTGTTTAGTTTTGCTCTATTATCAAATAAGTGGGTTGTTTCATTACTTATACAGTGTATAAGTAGCAGCTGAGCCTGCCCCGTCTCCTATTTCTGTGTTGTGAAAGACACGTCTTTGCTGCCATCTTGTGACGTTAAAAATACAGCACATTCATCAGTCAAACTGACACCAACGAGCAATATTTAAGTAATGTGTGTAATGTACACAGCAGTGCAAATACTGTAGTAAGAAGCTGTTTATACAGTGTACATCTACTGTAGTGATGCATGCAAGGCCACTATAGATTCCTTTATATTGTGAGTACAGCGAGGCAGATTGAAGCTTTTCTTTTGTTACATGATGTACTGTAGCTGCAACAGTTAATCTGCACCTGTCGTCAGGTGCCACAAATTCCTCAAAAAAATCTTATCTTTGTCAGATCTCAGAAGGAAGCCCATGGTCTTTGTCTGCAGCTGTTAACACTTTTGACACGCACCAAACAAACCAGTAGCCATAAAATAACACGTCTGTGCACAATAAGTCATGTTCAAATACCACAGCTCCAGTCCTGCTGTGCCGAAGAGAGCAGCCTTCCTGTACAGTATGTGCTGTATTGTCACAACCAGTGTGAAATACAGTACAGGTCTCTTGAAAAATCTTTTAAAAATGATTTGTTACATTACCCCGTTTAACCTGAAAAGCAGTGGATTTTTTTTTCTGCTTCGACAGTATGGTTACTCTCAATTATAGATCCAGACTCGGTATGCATCAGGTTGGGGAAATATGTCAAAGAAAAAGCAAAGTTCATTACTTGTGGTCCACTCTTTTTTAAGTTAAAATTATGAATACTTTTTGATCTCTAGCCTATGTTTGCTGTGACTGAATTGTGATGGAACTGCTGTCCATAATGTAAAGAGTTGTAAAGCTTGCGTCACGTTTGAGTGTGTGCATCACAGTGGGCAACCTCAGGATCTGAAAAGTGATGCCAATGCTGAAGTGCCTTAAACTTGCATTCTAATATCCAGCAGGGGGCGATTCTCACTTGATTTATTACCTCAGTTAACATTGTAAACATGAGTTTATGGTCTCAATCTGTAGTAAATGATGGTCCCATTTAGAGTCAAATAGACCATAAAGAAGGGGATGCTTTAGGACATGGATACCTTGTGATTGACAGGTTACTACCACAGCGTTGTCTGGCCTGGGAGTTGTCCGTGTTTTCGTCTTAGAACTTTAATCCTTTCACAGTGTGTTTTCAGTTTATGAAAGTAAACTGTAACATTTTGGTCGCCTAAAAATGTCTTATTCCGCATTCGGTTGTACTTAGCTCCACCCTCTCTTGTCACTTCTGGTTGCAAAAAACCAAGATGGCGAAGGCCAAAAAGCCGACCTCGAGGCTTTAAAACGGTAGTCCACAAACCAATGGGTGACGTCCCGGCGACTACGTCCGCTTTTTCTATACAGTCTTTGGTGCGTCAGTGTGTGCGTGTGTTTCAAGTTAGAGAGAGAGGGTGAATGTGCCGTGTGGATTTTGTTGCAGGGCATAGACTAGTTGTTGCATGGTTGTGTGCAGTAGTTGAGTGAATGGCCTTATTGTTAACAATATTAGCCTTGGTGATGTGTGTGCAAAGCATGTATAGTTGATTGCCTTGGCTTGCATCCATTAAATCTTGTAGTCTATTGAGTCTGTGTAAGACTTCAGCATAACACTGGAGCACTGTTCACAACCTCAATCTTCTTTACTGTTTTTCTTTGTGACATCACTTATTTGTGTGAACATTCAAAAGCTTGATCATAGGCCAGCATCAGATAAAACTTTGTGGCAATGCCAAAACAGAACTGTGTGTATCAGCATTCTGGCAGAGACACACAATGTTCCATGTGTCGGGACATGTTGTGGAGTGAAAATGGATTGTGATCTTATGAGTAAGTTACTGCAGCAGTGACAAACATGATTATAATGCAAATCTGCTCCTGTGATACTCCCAGAAAAACTAAAATTGGAAGCATGACACAGGCTCTGAGCACATGAAACATCTAGCTGTGTTAGTGCAGGAGGAGGCTGGGGAGATAAAGCCAGCTAAAATTGCCGAAAGTGACACAATCTGTTTACATGGACTGCTCAATTGGTCATATATTATAGGCTGTGTATAGAAAATTAGACTTTTAAAAGGAACACTGTGTAACATTTCTGGGGATCTACGAGCAGAAATGGAATATAACATTCATAACTATGTTTTTATTAGTGTATAATCACCTGAAACTAAGAATCATTGTGTTTTCATTAGCTTAGAATGAGCCCTTATCTACATAGGGAGCGGGTCCTCTTCATGGAGTCCGCTATGTTTCTACAGTAGACCAGAACGGACAAACCAAACACTGGCTCTAGAGAGACCTTTTCACGTTTTCACGTTAACTGAAGGCCACCGTAGTTCTTCACTTGGAAAGGGAGGAGTGAGCGGAGGGGTATTCAGTCGGTTGCAATCTGCAACCTCACCACCACATGCCACTAGATGCCACACACTGGTCCTTTAAATGTATTAAGCAAAAATGACAAACATTTGCTGGTTCCAGCTTCTCAAAATCTGAGGATTTGCTGCTTTTCCCTGTTTTATATTATTGTAAACTGAACATCTTTGACTGCTGGTCGGAGAGAACAAGCAACCTGAGGACCTCACCTTGGCCTCGGGTGGAATATGTGATGAGTATTTGTCACTATTTTCTGATATTTACAACGGTTAATCGATTAAATAAAAAAAAGATTGATAAATTAAACAATAAGTGAGTGTTTCGTGAGTGAGTGCTGAGTGTTTGGAGATGATCTGCTTGTAAAAATGTAAATGTATTGTTTGGAAGGGATAAGTAAGGAATCATTTACCATCACTTTTTCTATGTGTTATTGAACCATGAACGCTGTATTGTGTATTTGCACCAGACTGTGAAGCGACTGTGTTGTTACACCCCCACAAATCAATACCTATTGTCCTCAGTGATCGCTCAGGGTTGAGCAAATAGAATGGACTAACTTTACACTGTATGTGGATCATGACAGGTAATCTGTGGACTGCACACATGTTCCTTGGGTTAGGTTACAGAGCCGAGGGTATGTGACAGCGATCCTGTGTTATATCACTTCACATGTGTCACATTGAACAGGGTGTGTTCAAAGCTACACAGGTAGACAGCTCTGTTGGTAAACAAGACTTTTTTTTTTTTAATCAGACAAAATGTTGAGCAATCGCACATTTCAGCGCCTTACAAGGAGGCCACACGGTAAGGTGAGAAAGTTACTCATTTAAAGTGTATCATCTTGGCTGCACAAGTATATTGATTTACATTAAGACGCTCGCTTATGTGTCTAACATACCCCTTAGGCCACATGTTGCACATTCCAGCAGAGAAGCTACAGAGCTGCGATTTCCTAAATGACAGCATTCAATTTGTAAAATAACTCTCTCTTGTTGCCCTTTCCCTTAATGCCCCCCAGACTATCAATTACACACAGATTTAAGAGCTATTAAATCAACTTGTTCATTCACATTTATGTTGAGCATCAAGTCAAGAACGCCCGCAGCCCTGGACTCTAAGATAAGGAGACTCTCCACTTACCCCTGATCCAGGTCGGGTTGCGCTTCTGCCGGATGCTCGCGTCTCTCCGCTTGTGTCTCTGCAGCTTCCGGATCAGGACTGCGTGCGTCTGCGGTCGGGGCTGACAGCTCGACTGCCACCTGTTCGTGCGTCGTCCTGGTTCTGCCTGTGCTCTGAGTAATTGTATCCACCCACTCACTACTCTGACGAGCCCTATTGTGTTCGATCTCTGCGGCATCTGATTGCGGCTCGGCGCTGCGTGTCAAAGCTCCCGTGACAACTTCTGCTCCTGCAGACGGATCTGTGACTGCGCTCGCTGCAGTGCTGCTGCTGGTTTCTTTGCTTGCTTCACCTATTTGGTCTGCCTCTGCCATCGGGGAAACTTGCTCTTCTGCCTCTCTAAATCTGGGTGTGATCATGACTGCTTCTCTTGTGTCGCTGGAAGCAGCATGTACTCGTTCAGAACTCATAGTGGCTTTGTGAGTCCGACATCGGATCTCCTGACTTGGGAGTTGCTCCTCTCCATTAGGGGGGTCTTCTGTTTCCAATTCCTTGGTCCAGTTTCCCTCAGACCCCTCCCCTAACCCATGCGGCCCACTGGAGGGTGGAGCAAAGACGCATGCCATCACCTGCTGAACCGGTGCGACAGGTTCCCCCTCTTTTCTCTCCTCCTC
>CAKALU010008378.1:4724-16142 GCA_916700995.1 Hozukius guyotensis | reverse complement strand
CCCCCCCCCCCTCCAATCAGCCTCCCACCCACCCACCAACGCATTTGTTCAATTTTGTTAAGTGCCACTCAAGAGATATTCCTCAAATTCTCAAATTGTTTTTTATTTTGTATTTTAGGGGGGGGTGTGGAGGTAGAAAGGTGCAGATTTTACATGTTTTTAAGAGCTAAAGTAACAGAAGAGATGGAGATTTTAAAGGTAACTAATCAAATTAAAGTCGAGGAAAACGTGTTCAAAATGGAGACGGGAGACGAGCTAATTGCTGCACCAGTTGACCCGCGTTCGGCCCTCCTGCTAATGATCAACAACTTATTACAGTTTTTTAGATGCGTTTGTCAGAAATCACACGAGCTGAAGCCCGAGGCTGAAACATTTGGGGGTTTTTTTTGAAGTTGGTAGAAATTGGTAGATAATTTCAACAAATGAGGAGACAGAGGTTTGGCAGCGACTTCTCAACAATGTGGGTTTGGTTTCAGAAGTGGAGAAATAAAAAATAAAAAAAAGTGATTGCTATTTCTATTTGTTATTGTGCTTTCCAGAAAGGTAAATCCCTGTATCGTTAAAGGGAATTTTTCATAGATTCTGGCTCCCAAGAGAACGAATCACGCGTTCAATCATGAAGATAATTTCATAAATGTGCATCTTTATTGCAGACAATGATTTTATTTTTTCAATTTTGCCTGAACTTAATATGTAAGAACTGTCTTTGGTATTCTGAATTTACTACTACTACTAATAGACTCAGTCTTATGACCTATAGGGCAGTTCAGTTACAATCAGTCACTTCCTGTTTTGCCGTTTTTTTTCCGGTCGACTGGTCGTGTGGTTTGTTTAGACGCTGAGAGGAGAGGTTGGAGAGCCTTGCTATCTGTAAAGTTATTAGAGTGACTTTTGTTTGGAAAGGTTAACGCCTTCAGCAGAACTCCGGATGGACTCGTCTCATTCTCATCTCAAGTGTAACGTTATGGACTATTAGTGGACATTAACTTTATGATGATAATAACGCGAAGAAATCGCGGGAATTTTGCAAAATTACAAGCTTGACCTGAACTGCTGAAGTCTCCTTTCTCCAACTGGATTACTTTAGACATGGATTATTTTTATTTGCTTCACTGAAGGTAGATCATGTAAAGGCGTGAGGTAAGCTGATAACAGATGATTAATAGGTTAATATTTGATGACTGATTGCAGAATTCAAGATAGCTGATTTTTTGTTAGGAGTGGCTTACTGGATTTGACATGAAATATTATGAAATGGGACTTAGGACGAGCGCTTCCTCTCTGGTCTCTTTGGTGCTTTTGGTGAAGCAGTTCGCTGCTGAACAGCTGACAACCGGCTCATAGGTGGGGATTGTAAACAATACCCAGGTAAAATGGCGGACGGTTATCCCATGACGTAATGTCGCATCTACTGTTTTATCTAGTAAACTACGTCACTAACGTAACTTCAAAATAACTCAACAACACTTTTGGACATAACCATCGGTCTCCTGGTTCAAAGTCCTGTGTTTATTGGACCCATCCACCTCCGTCCCTCCATCAGCAATCTCTCTCTTTTTATCCTACGTCACTAGCTCTGAGCGTATCATATTCACATGGATGCATTTACTTTGCAGTCAGTACAGACTACATGTTGTACAAATGACCCGCCAAAAACAAGAACGGCGTTCTTATTGCACGCGAAATGACTTGCCAATTACCGCGTCATTCATACGCTATTTAGTGCGACCGGGGATGGATTAACGGTCATCGCCTTAAACTAGCGATGGCGTGATGGAGCTTCATGAAGCATTTAAAGTCCCCCCTCCAGATGGTTTTACTTCCTGTTTTTTTTAGTTAACGTTCTTTCTCAAACAGAGAATGGGGGTGTGGTTAATAGTCAGACGTAATTCATCACCATGGCAACCGGACTGCATCGTTTCTCAGCCCAGTTTAGATGAATTTACTGTTTATCAGCCCACAAAATGAGACCAGAATTATCTCAACACACCGACTCTCTCTCTCACTCGCTCTCTTGTTCACCGTCTCCTCCCGGCGAGGCGGCCGTCTGGCTGCTGCTGCAACGAGGAGCCGCATCGCCGCACGCCGGCCACAGCGTACCGGAGGACGGATAGACGTGTTGCCGAGGTCCGCCCGTTTGACATACACTGGAGGGGGGCTTGAAGCTCCATCAAATTGGTCCGCAAAGGCGTTCATTTGGCGAGGCTTCATCTGGGCTTCATACGAAACCACCTGTTGGTCAATAGATAGATAGACGGGAGACTTTATTCGTTTTTATTCAGGATCAATAATTTCTCGACTGTGTTTCGGCTTTGGGCGTCTTCAATGACGTCATCGGTCTATAAGACGATACAGGCCTCGATTCACAGAAAACTTCCTGGAACTCGACACACGCTCCGAAGCCTCGGCACAGCACGTAACATCACTACCTTAAACCCCCAAATTAGTATTGTTTTAACTCGAGTAGCGTGCAGAGAAAGTGGAAGTAGTAGTCTTCCCCTCCGGCTGCATAAAGTCCCAACAACCACCACCCATGACGTAGGACAACCTGCATGTAGCCTGCAGAGATTCATCTTGGCTGTATGCTGATAAAACTTTAATTTCTTACTATGTTCTTGTTTATTTAGTATTTTTCTGTTAACAGAAACACCTTCACGTCAGTGTGGGTCACAGCAGCGTGCACATTTTAAAAAAAACCTATGAATAAATGTTAACCGAGGACTGACTGGAGGAAAAGAAACGTCGGTTGTTGTTGTGAATAAAAGCAGATTTGAATGTGGCTCAGGTGTTTTGCTGCAGCGAGAGTGTGTCACAGAGCTGAGATCATATTTCTGCTGTTCAGAGGTGGTACGCTGCGATACTTCACTGATATCAAACAGTACTCCCGGTGAAAGCCAATTGGAGATATACTGCTGGGAAATTTCTAAAATTACTATTCCAAATTTACAAGGTGGAGCGCTGCCACTGTTAGACAGTTTAGGGAGAGCCGCGGTGCGTAAACCGTTTTAGTTCGTCTCCTGCTGTGATGCAATCTGTTACGAGCATCAGTCAAATCACCCTCTCAGTCAGAGGATAAGAAAACACAGCCGTCAGCCAAGTCGGTAAACTCGGTAAACATTATGGAGGATTCCCCAACCTGCATTTACACTGCAGATCGAGCTGCAGCGTTTCCGCTTCCTCAGAGGGAGGCTGCAGCATTTAGAGAACACCTACAGGTACTTTTAACACACGCAGAGCTCCTAAATGTTGAGATATATAATGAATACAGTCTTTTAAATATGAGCTCTTATTCTTCACCATGTAATGAAGCTTCTTCTTCTTCTTTTTATGATTAATCCAGAGCAGATTTAGAAGCACAATTTGCTTTACTGATACACTTTACCTCCCCAAATATGTCATTTCCTTGTGTTCTTTCTTTCTTATTCTACATATTTATGATTTCACAACTTTCACAACAACTGCCGGAGGTAGCAGAAACACACTTCATGTTTGTCACCAATCTGTACGTCTGAAAGTTTACCATTCATTTATTCATTCATTCATTCAGCAGGAACAATGAAAACCGTGTGTTCACACATGCAGATTCAGAGTGTTATTGTCACAGTGTCTTGTCTCTCACGAGCCTGAAGCTGAAGGTGTGTCTCGTGTCAGGAGATAATTGACGCTGCACCCGATTCAACCGTTATCAGCTCATTAAATGTGTGTTTTCAGTTGTTATAAGCCTCATAGATATGGGTCAGTAGGGGCCTGCTACGCCTAACAGCCATGGGGGCGACTCCTCTGGTTGCAAAAAGAAGTCTGATTGTATAGAAGGCTCTGAGAAAATGAGCCTACTTTTCATTCTTCTATGGTACGCTGAGGATTGAGTCATTTATTCGTGTTTTCTTAGAGACCTAAAGTTGAAATTCCGAGCCATATAGGTGCGTTTGTTTTTCTTTCCTGTAGATAACTGGACAAATGTAAAAGGGAAGAGAGGTTGGGAAAGCTGAAATTGTTTAAGCAACTCATCAGGTTTTGGTGTTAGTCCCTCAGAATAGATAAACAAACATTTCTTGCCATTGTTTAGAGATGTTCCGATACCAAATTTTCCTTCCCTATACCTGAACTTGTGGTATCGGATCAGTGCATAGACTGGCGTACTCGCCGATACCCGATCCCAAATTTTGGGCAGTATCGGATGCATTTCCGGCGTCTCCTCCGGTTGCTAAAAGAAGTCTGATTGTATAGAAGTCTATGAGAAAATGAGCCACTTGATTTATTACCTCAGTAAACATTGTAAACATGAGTTTATGGTCTCAATCGCTAGTTTCAAGTCTTCTTCAATACAGCATGATGTTCATTTAGTTAATTATGGTTCCATTTAGAGTCAAACAGACCATAAAGCAGGGGATGCTTTAGGGCGGGGCTACCTTGTGATTGACAGGTCACTACCACGGCGTTGTCCGGTCTGGGAGTTGTCCGTGTTTTTGCTTTAGATCTTTAACCCTTTAACAGTGTGTTTTCAGTTTAAAGTTAATTTAAACATTTTGGTCGCCTAAAAAGGTCTCACTCAGCGTTCGGTTGTACTAAAAGACACTCTAAGGAGTCGGCACCTTGCTAACCAAGCTAGCGTTAGCTGGTAACTTAGTATTTGCGCTACTCGCCCACCGGGCCTCGCTTCTCCCCTGCTCTACCCTCTCGTCCAATATGGTCACTTCTGGCTCCTAAAAACCAAGATGGCCAAAATGCCAAACTCGAAGCTTCAAAACGGTCGTCTACAAACCAACGGGTGGCGTAGGCTCTTAAGGTCTTTGCACACCAAGTCTGTATTTTTTTTTATCCATCATCCGATAAAAAATGCACACTGAGTCCGATGTGTTTTATTATTCCATTCGTGGCGACAAGACAAGATAAGACAAAATGGAATTAACTATGTGGGTGCAATGGATAGCACTATAGTCCCAACCAAGCTGTTCTGTTATCACCTGCCACAATCTATCTTTAAATACAGCATCTCTGTATTCTTTTATTTCATTATCATAAAGTGCTCTGTGCCTGGAGACGAAGTCAATGTTTATCAGATGCCATTTTGTCTTTTGACGGATGTGAAAAAACGCACAAAATCAAACCTGTTCGAAAACCTTAATGGCGGACGAATGTTTCAGAGTCGGTGTGTAAACGTGACTGACACAACGTGAGGTTGTATTTATAATTTTGGATGAAAAATCCGCAAAGACCTTTAGTCTCGTTCGAGGTTCAATGCTCAGTGAATGGCATGCTGTCACGTCTCCAGTGTTTGAAACGGCAAGAACAGTAAATCTATCTGCAGTCCACAAAATGATCCCAGTGAATACTCACCTGTATTTTCACAGACTTTTTGTACCTGCAGTACAATGATTTTGTAAAACATGAATGAGGACTATCCTTCCAGCTTTTAGAAGTGGTGATACAACATGACAAAACATGTGAAATCGCAGCACGCCTGCACACTTTATTCTCAAATCTGTTGACAGTCGGGTCTGTGCAGAATTCAGCCTCTGCGTTTTCTGTATTTTGACTCCAAAGTCCAAAAAAGGTCTCTTTTAGAACAGTTAAATTTGGCTTTTCTGAAACCTGAGCCGTCCCGCTGAGAGACTGGAGACGGGAATGGAGGGCGGAGAAGGGTCGAGGATGTCGAGGATGGATGGAGAGATGGGGAGAGAAAAGGATGGGAGGAGCAGAGAGACTCTCTGATGTAAACTGAACGCTTCAACAATCCATTTGTTCTGCAGGATTTTCCAAACAATTCCCCGATGACCGAGGTGGTGTAACAGAGAGAAAGAGACAAAAATGGCAACGCAGCCATAAAATCTGTCTTGTATCAGAGCAGCTTTACTTCATTTTTTTCTTGTAACCATTTTTATGTTTTGTCAGTCTGATGCCAATTCAGCACAGTTTATAAAAGCAGTTATATTATTTTCTGTTGTGTAATTGGAGCTTCTTTGAGTCGACACTGAACTTGACCCACCTCCTGCTCGCTTGGTTTTTCCTCTCGTAGCAGGAAACAATACCAATGTACGGAGCACGGTGAAGTGGGACCTGGACCGTGGCTCCATCTGTACAATATTATCCTTGTTGATTCCCTCCTTGTGAGTTCGGTTTCTGGGAGTCTATTTCGAATTAGTGCTGCATGAATTTTTCCACAAAAATCCTCCTCAAGGGTCGAAAACAACAGAAACAGTCGGACCTAGTTCAAGTGTTTCTGTGTTCGCCTGAAGGAGAGTTTCACCCTGAACGCTGTTACACAACCGTTGGCAGCGTGCTCCACATGGTTGGGTCCGTTTAGCAGTTTGACGTATGTTCTATTCTTGTTGTGGATAAATGGCCAAACGTGTCCAATGTGCAGAGATGGGTATCGAACCTAATGGGTCCGTAGCACAGAGTATCAAAAACTCTAAAGCTGGCATTAAAGGTCTGATAGATTTGTAGGATTTCTTATTCTTCGATCACGTAGTTCGATCACATGTTTTGCCATTTTCTTTTGTACAACTGCCTGTTTTTTAGATGACATTTAAAATGTCACAACTTTGACTTCTTTTGTTAAATGAAAATTGTAGAAACATCTTGTTTACATATCTCAAAGGTATTGAAAGTAGGGATGTCCAGTTGATGCCAAAATTCTGAAAACGTGACGGTACTTGTTTTTCTACAATACCGTAATTACCGTCAGGGCTCGAGACTAACGGCGTCCAGTCGTCCCGGGGACAATAGAAAATGTGTTCGGGATGCAGCAAACTCACTATCGACGCACCCTATCTATTCCCAGCCCGTGAGCGTGAGTGCGTGCGATAGGACCCGAAAGATGGTGAGGAGAGGTTAACGTCACGCTGCCGTAAAGTGGTATCAGTGCCGTTGTATCGGAGCTGTTTTGCAAGTACGAGTACGAGTACATGAGCACAGTATCAGACCTAATACCCGCTACTGGTATCCGTATCCGTGCATCCCTATTTGTGAGGGTTTCTGGACAATATTTACAAGAGCACAAGATCTTTTAATAGATCCAGCCTCTTAATTTTGCTCTCAAAGTGCACCAGATTGATGCATTTAACTTTAAAATGTACAAAATTTTCTTGGACAAAATCCTGAATGGTACCACCTCAACCTCATTGTGAACCAGGAAAGATCCTGTTTATGGAGCTGACTTTGTGCTCGAGTGTAGTGTCATGTTGGACGTATACTATCCTCTAAAATATCTGCTGTAACATGAAGATCCCCCTTCATCGGAACTAAGGAAAAGCAGATCAATGATTGAAGCTGATGTTGGAACTGTTGAAAATTGGCGAATTATCCGGGAAATTCCAGTTCCTTCTTCGGGAACTTTGAGGTTATTAAGTTTAAAAGCTTTGGGGAGAAACACTTCCCTCAAATAAAGACCGAGTTCATGCACTCGTCACTGCGTGTGCTGCGTGTGCTGCGTGTGCTGCGTCTGAACTAATCCCTGATATGTGATAAACACTCCAAACTGATGCTTCCTAACACTGTCAGAGAATCTGTGTAAACTATTTCAGGACGCTTCCAGATTCTCCTTGTTCGCCGTAGCAGCAGAGCAGCGAGTGGGAGTCGTACAGCGAGCCTACATCTGCACAGCATTACACTTGTTAATCTACTCTGAGAGGCCAGAGCCGGTTTTCTCTGCAACAACATCTTGATTCTCTCACAGTAATTCCTCCCTGGGGGGCGTGAAGACTTACAGCAGAGCAGCGGAGCATGTACAGAAACTTTAATATCTCCCTCCTGAGGGTCGCAGGGTTCGGCTTCAACCTGTTGGTGCCAGCAGAGCCGGCGGGGTTGCCGTGATCCAACAGGCAGAAAGTCGGCCATTGTTTTGGGTTGTGCGCTGCTGAAGTGTCCTTGAGCAAGACGCTCATCATTTTATGAAGTTGTGCGTTGGAAGTCGCTCTAGGTTACAGATTATCATCTTTTAGGGAGTCAAGTAAATTCTGCTGGGAAGTCAGGTGGTGCTGAAATGATCAGAGATTGGTCCATCAACACGAATCTGATAATATTGGTATCGATTAAGTCATTTATTGAGCGAAATTGTTCCACATTTGCCGGCTCAAGCCTCTTAACAGTGAGTTTTGTGCTTATTTTTGTCGTTTTATTTCACTAACTTAACATATTTATTCTCTTTTGAAACATGTGATTAATCTGATGAAGTATGAATGATCTAAATTAATCCGTGATTTCATTATTTTCTGATATTTTATAGATTAAATTACTATTCAATTAAACAAAAACAATATCAATAGATTAATCAATAATAAAACATTATTATTTGCAGCCCAAATCGACAGTCAATTAATTATCAAGTTCGTGTTATGCCCCAAACTGCATGTGATTATCATAAAGTGGGCATGTCTGTAAAGGGGAGACTCGTGGGTACCCATAGAACCCATTTACATTCACATATCTGGAGGTCTAAGGTCAAGGGACCCCTTTGAAAATGGCCCTGACAGTTTTTCCTCGCCAAAATGTAGTGTAAGTTTGGAGCGTTATTTAACCTCCTTCACGACCAGCTAGTCTGACATGGTTGGTACCGATCGATTCATCAGGATTTATAGTTTACTATGATACCAGTATCTGACCCTTCTTCTGTCTTTCATTTGGACATTTTCCGGACTTTTTTGGGACAATTTTCAAAAAAAATTCAAGCTTTTTTCTGACATTTTTTGGACAATTTTCAGACTTTTTCCGAAACAGTTTTCAAACTCTTTTCGGACAATTTTCAGACTTCGGACAAAAACCCTCACACACTCACATATCTGGAGGTCAGAGGTCAAGGGACCCCTTTGAAAATGGCCCTGACAGTTTTTCCTCGCCGTTTTCTAGTTTCATATGATGCCAGTATCTTCACTCTAGCTTTAAAACTGAGCCTGCTACAACCTAAAAATCCCAATTTTCTTTTGTACAACTGCCTGTTTTTTAGATGACATTTAACATGTCAGAACTTTGGCTTCTATTGTTAAATGAAAATTGTAGTAAAATCTCGTTTACTTATCTGAAAGGCATCGAAAGTAGGGATGTCAAGTCGATGCCAAAATTCTGAAAGCGTCAGGGCTCGAGACTAACGGCGTCCCGGGAACAATAGAAATGTGTTTGGGATGCAGTAAACTCACAATCATCGCACCCTATTTCATCCCTGATAACGCTGCATTGTGAACAACAAATCTGTGTTGAAATCGGCAGGACGAGAGCTAGTTAGCGTTAGCTCTTTAACTGGCTCTCGTCCTGCCGATTTCAACACGGGAGGTGCCATTGATTTACATTGTGCTGCGTTCAGGTCCTATTCAGTAAAAATAGTATTGGGCGAAGGTAAATTCTAACGTTATCGTGATGCGTTCAAATGTAATCTTGTAAAATGTTGTTTTTGGTGAGACGCTCGAATGAATTGTGTGAAGGAGATGTTTTCACAACAATATAAAACGTAAAAACCGCAAGTTGGGTTAATGTGTTAAACAAATTAGCGAATTTGCGAATTTGCGCTATTATCGCGTTAACTTTGACAGCCGTAGTGCTAACGGTATGTTACTACCTGAATTGAGACAGAGCTCAGTTTTCCAGAAAGCACGACTGAAAAGTCAAACCAGTAAAAACCTGAACAAACTGGACGTTTCACTGCAGGTTTTCCAGTCTACCCGTCACATCAGACCCCGCTGACTCATATCTGATATTTACTACAGAGCAAACATATCAGCTTTCATACGACATATCGGTGAGAACTACGGCGTGGAAAGTAAAGGCCTCCGATCACCCCTACATCTGTGCAGCATTAGCTTGTTTTCTGCTCGTCTCTGTCCGAGGCCAGTGTGTGTGTTTGTGTGTGTGTGTGTGCACGTGAGACTCGGAGGAGTTTTGTTTGACGCCGTCGCAGGAATTAACAGGATGTTAGATGACAAGAAGTTACACCGACACACAGTGGTCTCTCTGTCTGCTTCTTCGAACGCTTCGTGTTTGTTTATGGCAACAGGAGATTAAGACCCATCTGGTGTTCGTGTGTGTGTGTGTGTGTTCGTGTGTGTGTTCGTGTGTGTGTGTTTGTGGGTGGGTGGGTAGTAGGTTTGGTTTGGTTGAGAGAGAAGAAGAATAGAATTGGCGAATGATTTTTCCAGCTTCACATGTGTGTAAACGAGAGAGAAAGAGACAGTAAAAACAGATATACAGCAACGTGGGTATCAAGACAAAAGATGTGTGTGTGTGTGTTAGTGTAACGGATTCTGATGTGTGTGTGTGTGTGTGTGTGTGTGTGTAGGATGTGTTGCAGATTAAGCGTTGTGTATTGTGTGTGTTGTGTTCGGCGGTGTGTGAATGATAATGACCTCTGACTCTGTTGGTTCTCCGTTACTTTACTGGATTAGCTCCCCTCCACTGCACTGCTTCTGGACACACACACACACACACACACACACACACACACACACACACACACACACACACACACACACACGCTGTTACACACACACTTGGTAAATACCCGACCTTACAAGCAGCCAATATTAAGCAGAGTATTGGTCGGCACCACAGCGCCCTGACAACAGATACTACACAACAAAATACTCCTGCTGCTCCATGTATAATGTATCTGTACTGCTCGAGTACTACGACAGGAGGTATAGTCACAGTACAGAAAGATACTACACAGTACTGACCGACTGACAGACTGATAGACTCGTGTGTATTGATACTGAACTATGTAAGGGATAACGTACAGCAAGCCGGTCATTGTTGTGAAATAAACCCCGACAGGGCGATGCTGCACTCGTCTCTCTCTTCCACAAAAACGGTCCGCCAGAGTCCCAGATCAGAACTGCGCCCATAGCAACGGTCTGCTATACATAGCAACGGTCTGCTATACATAGCAACGGTCTGTTATAAAGAAATAACAGACTGTAGAACGCTGTGATTGACCAATCAGAATCGAGTATTCAACACAGCAGTGTAATAAATCCTGATAATCTCTGTTGACACTAAATCACACTCTGACTCACTGTAAACTAGGCTCGGTGTTACACGGTGGTCGGGCACACACCGATTATATTACGTACCCACCGCCGCCTCCGTCGTTTTGCTTTTTTTTACAGAAATAAAACCCATTTAGGTAATATTGCCATATCGGCGCCGTGTTATCAATACGTAGTCGGATGACGGACGCTACAAATTTGGAGTTTCAGCTCAGAGCGTCAGGTGTCAGATTTCACACCCGGGACGAGAGAGAGTCGACAGACCGAGAGACGACGGAGGATTTGGTGTCAAAGAGAAAAGCAAAAGCGACTATTTGGCAATATTTCAGATTTAAACGGTCAAAGTAAGCGCGCTACACATATTGACCGTCATCTTTTCTTGTAAAATGTCCGGTATAATCGGTAACACCGGTGTTGTCACGAGTTTATTAACCGGTGGGAA
>CAKALU010008365.1:40000-67453 GCA_916700995.1 Hozukius guyotensis | reverse complement strand
CTCTCTCTCTCGCTCTCATTCTGGGCGTTTCTACCATAGGAGTATGGGGGCTGACCCTACAGAGGATACTCTCACATCATCTTTTGTGGTCGTGCACTAATTGGAAATACAGCTTAAAGCTGCATTACTTATTTATCCACCACTTTGGGACATTGGAACAAGCTGTTAACAAAATATTAATATATTATCACCTCGTAAAGTCGCCTAGTTCCACATCCAGCAGACATAAAGCAACATTAGCATTCATTTGGAGTCGTGTCTCTGGCCAACTGACAAATGTAAGTCCAATATCCACTCTCCTTCTAGCTTCGCTTTGGCAGTGGTGGAAGGAGTACTGTACATTGATCCTGTACTTAAAGGTCCCATATTGTAAAAAGTGAGATTTTCATGTCTTTTATATTATATAGCAGGTTTAAGTGATATATAAATACTGTGAAAGTATCAAAACGCTCAATCCACAGAGAAATATACACAGCCTGTATGCAGAAACTGAGCATTTGAAACAAGCCGTCAGGATTTCTGTACATTTGTGATGTCACAAATCTACAATATTTAGACAATTTCACAGTTTTAAACGTAAACTTTCTAAATGTGTCCCAGTTTATTTCCTGTTGCAGTGTATGTGAATGACATCAGCTGACAGGAAGTAAACATGGACCCAAGCTGTTTCCTAGCGACGCAATTCCATTGCCATTCCGTTGAAATGCGCTAAAACGGAGCGTTTCTGACAGAGAGTGAATACAGGTATATTCAAGCAGACAGTATGAGAAAAATAATGTGTTATTTTAACATTACAGCATGTAAACATGTTCTAGTAGAAACTCAAAATACAAGTATGAACCTGAAGATGAGCATGATATGTCCCCTTTAAGTAAAAGTAGTAATAACCTAGTGTAAAAACACTGTACTCAAGTCTTACAGAATTATATTGAGCCCCTAGCTGGACATTGGAGAGAAAATAATTTTGCGTTCTCTCGCCTGCAGGACATTCAAACGTAGCAATTTATTGTGTTCTAATTGCTTTTAAATAATTACCAACACTTGATGCAGCTTTAAAGGGATAGTTCGGGTGTTTTGAAGTGGGGTTGTATGAGGTACTTATCCATATTACTTAGATGACCCTTGGCCTGGCCCCAGCTTGGAGAAACAGACTGGAGTACCAACACCTGAGCAAAGCAATCCAGTGCTGTGGACGGGGATGGCAGAACAAATTTATTTTAGCCACCTAAAAGAAAGGCTCACCTAAAAAAAAACAATGTCCGTATAAGTGTACGCTATAATTAGAATATTATCTTGCGGTCAGACAGCCCTTACCTTTCTGATGGGGAACTGAACTGAAAGTGATGCTCTCTCTAAAGCCAGCAGACTCAGATGACAAAACACTACAGAATATAGCGTACACTTAAACGGATTTTAAGCTTTTCTTTTAGGTGGCTAAAATATGTTTTTCTGCCGTCTCCGTCCACAGCACTGTATCGCTTTGCTCTGGTGTCGGTGCTCCTGTCTGTTTCTCGATGCTGGCGGCCTACCACCATCTACTGTAAGTAATACACCTACTATGGATAAGTAAGTCACACAACCCCCTTCAAAACAC
Organism: Hozukius guyotensis; assembly: GCA_916700995.1. Lineage (NCBI taxonomy): Eukaryota > Metazoa > Chordata > Actinopteri > Perciformes > Sebastidae > Hozukius > Hozukius guyotensis. The sequence continues at coordinate 65,859 of CAKALU010008365.1, read as the reverse complement.
CCAAACTATCCCTTTAACATCTCAAATTATATCAGAAGATTAAGTCGGTTGAAAAACTGGATCAACACACTCCAAGCCATTTCACATATTTTTATTTATTTCAGGTTGTCCCAATGAGATAAAGACTTTCCTTTCAAATAAGACACCGTTAAGAAGTATATAAGACAAACAACATTCAGTACTTTTCAGTAAAAGCTTTGTATTAGGCACTAGTGCGAAGTAATCCTGAAGTCAAGCCAGAAAACAAAATAAAACTGCAGCTACATGTTATATATATAATTTGGTTCAACACATTCAGAGACATGAATTTTTAGGTAAAAGTGCATCAAGTAAAAATCTAATCACATACATCTGAATAGACACTGAACAGATATCGTTAACATGACGGTCCATTTAAAAATACAAACAGCTTACTGATGGACAAATGGAATACATTTTGCTTATGTAGTATCTGTTGTGGACAAACTGTACTGACTGGGCTTCTCGCCACTTGGATGTGGGACAGATATAGATACTGTGGGACATCGAAGACGAGGACAGACTTTATTCTGGTGTGATTCATTAGTGTTGTGACCTACAAAACTAGTGTGATGTAAATCTTTTCAGAAAAGCTTGTTTTACTAATATCCTTATCGAGTATTGGCTGCAAAGGGATGAATTTCTCAGACGTTACGACTTTGACCTCTTCAAAAAAAATGTGTTCTCTTTAAATCTTTTTAAAATTATTATTATTATGGTGACTTATACAAAATAATGAAAATCGACATGGCAAATGTGGGTGGTTCCAAATGGAATGAAAGAGAAGGTCAAATGAGCAAAATGTTTGGCATCAAACTTTGGGACTTTTGGTGTGTAACAGAGCCAAACTTTACAATAGCGCCAACTAGAGATGTCCGCATCAAGTTTTTTTCGGCCCTGATACCAATCTGAGTCCTTTAATATTCAGTATCTGCCCATAGAGAGTCCGATCAGATACTTATATTTACCTAAACGACACAGCCACCCAGTGCACACTCAAGCAACCACTTAATTCAACCTAAAAATAAATGTTTGTGCGAAGGCTGCTCATTATACATAGTTAAAATAACTATATACTGTGTATATATATATATATACATAGTAGAACAAAATATGTAATAGAGAGGCAAAGTCCCGCCCCTTCTGGTGGACCACCATGGGACCTTATTTCAGAAAAAATATGAACGGTAGTCGATGGCGAGAGACAAATAATTTGTTTGTATTATGCCATGAATCACACTCATGATGTTTGTCAGTTAAAGCTGAAGTAGGCGAGGTATGATTAAAAATAAATATGATTAAAAAAAGTTATTTTTATAAATCGGTCGCTATCTCGTGACAGTAGAACATGAAACAGGTAACCTGAAAAAAATCATGTGCCTCTGGTGTCCTCCGGTGCTCCTAACGGCATCTGCAAGATTTCACAGACCGGAGAGCCGGCTGTCAATCACTCGTGAACTCCGACCAAACGGTCAAACTAGGCCGCGCTGATCAAATATGAATCAATATTCTATTACCTTAATGCCTATTTCTCTCCTTAAATGTTCTCAGAATCATCTTGTAGTGCACGGTTTAGCTGTAAAATGAGAAAGTCTTTGACGCGGCCGCCATTGTAAAATATGTCAAAGGGACGCCAAGTTCTGGTCACATGACAGGAGCACAGCCAATAGGAACGCTCTCTCAATGAAACGGGCTAGATTTTCTAAAGCCTGTAAACAGAGCCATGAGGAGGAGCAGAAGTCTAGTTATCTCTCAGAACACTTGAATTACAATATGCTGAAAGGTTATTATGGAATTTTTGCCCAATGAGTCCAAAAAAATACTGCCTACTGCCACTTTAAAAAGATAATTTTGCAAGTCAAGAAAGTCGCAGTTTGCTGTAAAACTGTTGAAGTATCAGACTGTGAAAATACGTAATTAGAAAGACAACACTCCCAAAATTAGTAAGTGACGTCTCTCTGGCTGAAGCTACGATGTCTGAGTGTTTCCTACTGGGATGAACTCACACCAGCAACGGGTCTGATCGTTCTTTCTCTTCTTGGCTGATTAAAAGAGCAGGAGTCTCTGGATAAAACACATCAGGTAAGAGAACGTTTCATTTGTGCGTGGAACATAGCTAAGTTAGCTAGCTAGCTAGTGTTGGTAACGTATATTGTGCGAGACGAGAGACGTAGTTCACCGAGCGGTTCACACAAAACTAAATACTACGACAGACTGCGACTTTCTTATCTTGCAAAATTACATTTAAATTGACAAACATCATACGTGTGATTTATGGTGCAATTCAAACAGGATCAAAAAAAATATTTGTCTCTCTCCGTCGACTACCGTACATATATTTTCCGAAATAAGGTCCCATGTGTTCCACCAGAAGGGGAGGGTCTTCGCCTCTCTATAGATATGTATCCAGCACATTGAACAGTTGTGGACTACTAAATTTGGCACACTATTTTTCACGAGCTACTTGATCCAAATACTGACTGAAGCCATACGAAATGAGAAAGCGTCAGACTCCTCGCCATTTCTCTATGAAATGTATTATTAAATCTGATTGGTTGTGATACTATTTTCCTTTTCCTGCTTTACATTTATAGGCTTCTTTATATTTATTATCAAATAAAATAAATCAAGTGTAATTAATTAGGGCTGGCACTTGATTAAAATAGTCAATCTCGATTAATCATACATTTCTTTATCTGTTCAAAATGTACCTTAATGGGAGATTTTTGAAGTATTTAATACTCTTATCAACATGGGAGTGGGCAAATATGCTGCTTTATGCAAATGTATGTATATATTATTGGAAGTCAATTAAGTCAGACATCGCACCGAGGTCAAGGCGAGGAGGGCGACCCCCCCTCGGTCAGGGTCTTGAAGTGGACGGAAAGAGACTCTTCCTCCGGGTGTGGTGGACGTCTGTACTCCTCCCTGGTGATCAGGTAGCCCAGCAGCACCCCGAAACACACCAGCAGGAGCCCCAAGATGTTGGCCAGCACCCCCTCTGAGACGAACAGAGAGTAGGTTGGCCTGCGTCCAGAGAGAGAGAGAGAGAGACACAATGAGGACATTCCATTTATTCAAGGTCAGTGAGAAACCATGTTTTTTTTTTTTTTACAATGATTATAAAGTAGACAGACAGACATACATGATGCTGAAGAGAAGCTTCTCTGTGATGCCGAGCAGGCTGCTTCCTATGGCCATAACCAGCAGAGCCAGGCCACAGAACGCGTGGACGGGTAGGTACGAAGCTCGTAACCATGACGATGCAACAGGAAACAAGAAGAACATCAAACCCATCACCCACTGGGAGGAAAAGGGGGGACGAAAAGTGAGTGTTACCATTTTAATTCCTATTACACTTGAGCTATGTGAATGTGTGTGTGTGAGTGTGTGTGTGTGCGTGTGTGTGCGTGTGTGTGTACCTGTACACAGAATAAGACTAAGGTAGCCATGCCGCACCAGCTGTGTAGAGAGTACATGTCTGGGATCTTTGATGTTCTGTGGTTGTCAAACACAGCTACAACTCCTACACACACACAGACAGAGAGAAAACAATAATTAAAGTAGCTTTTCCTCTCAGTGTATCTGTCTCTCACACAGACATACACACTGATATTAGCTTCTTAACTTTCACACACGCACATCTCTACGACGGCATATTAGGGCCATTGTAGGTAAAAGAAAATAAATTACAGAGCCGGGGGAGGGGGTTATACGCCAACTAGGATATTCTCTGATGATTAAAGTAGGTGAATTTAAGAGAAGAAACTCACAAATTTAAGAGAACAAAAACTCTAAAATTCTCTGAAATTAAAGTCACAACTTTATGAGAAAATATTCTCTGAGATTTTTTTTGTCAAGGAACCGCATCGCTTCACTTTCCAGGGCTGGATCAACCTCATCACACCACAGAATAAACACACAGTTTGTGAGGTTATTTTCTGTATGTCTTTTTAATCTCAGAGAATATTAGAGGGTTTTTTTTCTTGTAAATGTGTGCGTATTTTCTCGTAAATTTACCACTTTAATCTCAGAGAATATCCCAGTTCTTTTCTTGTAAGTTCTTTCTCGTAATATTACCCCCCTCCCCTGGCTTTTTTTTTTGACCTACAATGGCCCTAATATGCCGTCATACATCTCTCTCTCACCTATGATGCTGATGATGAGGACCAGCAGGTGAATGACGCCGTGAAGTATCTTTACGTTCCTCTTCGCCTCATTTCGAAACACTCTGTAGACCAGGATGGCTGGAGGGAGAGAGAGAGAGAGAGAGAGAGAGAGAGAGAGAGAGAGATGAATTTCAATTAACTTTTTCCTCAGAAAAAACACATCTTTATACAAAAGCCACAGGCTGTAACAACCATAGACTGTATGTAAGAAATGGACGTAGTCACCGTGACGTCACCCATTGGTTTGAGGACTGCTGTTTTGAAGCCTCGAGTTTGGCATTTTGGCCGTCGCCATCTTGGTTTTTGCAACCACAAGTGACACGAGAGGGTTAAAGTTCTAAGATGAAAACACGGACAACTCCCAGACCGGACAACGCCGTGCTAGCGACCTGTCAATCACGGGTAGGTAGCCACGCCCTAAAGCATCCCCTGCTTTATGGTCTATCTGACTCTAAATGGGACCATAATTTACTAAATGAACATCATGCTGTATTGAAGAAGACTTGAAACTAGCGATTGAGACCATAAACTCATGTTTACAATGTTTACTGAGGTAATAAATCAAGAGAGAAGTAGGCTCATTTTCTCACAGACTTCTATACAATTATACAATATTTTAAGTGGCTAAAGATTAAAGGTGCAGTGTGTAGGATTTGGCGGCATCCAGCGGTGAGGTTACGTACCTAAACCAACTAAAACTTGTCCAGTGTGCTGACCACGTAAGAGAACAACGGTGGCCGGCGCGAAAACGTGAAAACCCCTTTAAGTGTGGATACAGATTGAAGAGAAAAAACATTTGTCAGATGTATGCACATTGGTGTGGATGTGTCCTGAGTAGGGATGCACAGATACCGATACAAGTATCGGGTATCGGGTCCGATACTGTGCTCATGTACTCGTACTCGCAAAACGGCTCCGATACAACAGCACCGATACCAGAATGACACTCCTTGGTCCGTGCTTCAAGACGGGTCGGGTGGGTTGCCGACATCGGCGCAGACCCCTGGCGCCTTTTACGTGGGCCGAACCCCGATCTGGCGGCATGACGCGGTTGGGGAGCACTGAGGACAGTCCGCACCGGTCGACAGTCGCACCGGGAGCAGGGGGCCGTCCCCAGCGAGGAGAGAGGGTGCTGTGAGCCCTTTGTCCACGGTGCGGCGAGGTTGCTGTAAAGCTGCGGCCGCGAGCCACCTTCGCTCCGAGCCTTTCCAAGCTGACTTAGAGCCGGTCGCGGCGCACCGCCTCGTATGCGGGACTCCCCAGCCTGCCGTGTGTCGCTCACACCCTCCAGCTGGCTGTTAACGAGGGTCTTTTGGCACAGAGAAGTACTCGTATCGGTACTCGGTATCGGCGAGTACCCAAATGTAAGTACTTGTACTTGTACTTGTACTCGGTCTGAAAAAAAATGGTATTGGTGCATCCCTAGTCCTGAGGCAACAAAGGCAGGTTTAATAACAGGGAATCAGCTTTGAGGTGTATTTGTCTCTGTGTGTGTGAGGACCCCCCAGGGTGTTTCCATCAATTACTAACCCCCTTTGTCCCCGGTCTAATGTCCAGCTGAACTTTGCTTTTATCGCTCTAATGCAATCCAGCTCTGTAACAGACAGCTGTGAACCAGTTGAATTAATCTGGTTACTCTCATTAGCAGAAGTACCCAGGGCGCACAGCAGAGAGGAGGAAAAACAGCAACATCTCACTTTGTCTTTATTTCTGGGAGCCACAGACATCACCAGGATGTGCTGCAGTGTGAGCAGGCAGCATTACATCGTGAAAAAAACTCGCCCCAGAAGTAACAAGTTAACCATTTTAGCATCAGCGACAGATCGGATGTGGAGACTTCAGCAAAACTTAGCTGAGTTACAATTTGGAAATTTAATTTAGTTCTTCGAGGCTCTTTGTTCTGCTGCCGTTGGGGTGAAATCCTTGCATGTTCCAAATTCCCAAAGAGAAAGAAATGGGGGGGTGAGACACAATAATTGTTAATGCACACTTTTGGACAGTCTCTCCTCGGAGGCATTTATGGTGTTGCACTCAGCTGTACCCACAAACAAAATGAAGGAAGTTGGCTAGTTGATAAAAGGAGCTTAAAGGCCTGGTCATACCCAGAGGAAATACCAACTAGCACCGCCCACCAGCCGGAGAGAAACTTCCTCATTTTACAGCTAAACAGTACACTACAAGATGTTTCTGACAACATCTGAGGAGAGAAATAGGCATTAACGTAACACTGTGGATTAAGAGTTTTTTTTCAACCATATTGTTGAAACAGTAGAAGAGGCCGGTGGAAAGACCAACCAAGACGGTTTTGGTTTGTTTTATTTTGTTTCTGTCAGGTTTGAATGACAATTCGCTCCGCTGCTGGAACAGCTGATCTACCTGCTGAAACTGCTAAGGGTGCGGCGCCGCTTGCACGCGGACACGACGTCGGGGTGCGCTCGCGGCGGTGCGTGGAGTCTGCCGGGGGAAGGTGGTCCGGTGCCAACGGGCCTGGCCATCAGTGTGGCGCGGCGGCCTCGCCCCGGCCGCCCGCCCGCCCGCCGTGCGCCTCCAGGTACCTAACTCTCCTCCCGCCTTCGGAGCACGGGGGTTTGAGCTGCTAACACACACACCCCCCTGCGCTGACAGAAAAGAGCCGAACTGAACGTGCCACACACGTTTTACCGGTAGTAACGTTACTACCAGGCAGCGCCTGCAACGGTTAAACAAGGGGAATATATATGTTTTAAGACGGGACAAATAGTCGCATAAACTATTTGATTTTTTATAATTAACGACTATTCAAAATTTCAAAAATCATAACCCATCCCTAATAGGAACGCTCTCTTTCTGAAATGACCTGTGATTGGTCAATGTCTCCCGTCACGGGCTAGATTTTTTAAAGCCTGAAAACAGAGCCATGAGGAGGAGCAGAAGTCTAGTTATCTCTCAGAACACTTGAATTACAATATGCTGAAAGGTTATTATGGAATTTTTGCCTAACGATGCCAAAAACATTCTGCCTACTGCCACTTTAAAGCTTCCATCATTGTGAGGGTGGGATTTAAAAAATAACCACACCACAAACTAGAGTGTCCAGTTTTGAAAAGTGTGTATTTGATTTCTAAAAAAGCAGACTGCACTCCTTCTGCTCTGATGCTGAAAAAAAATGCTGCTCAGTTTGCTGACTGGCTCTTCCAGTGCTGCTGGTGCCTGCTGGGCCGCTCTGTCAAAGCTTCACTGGACACGTCACACACACACACACACACACACACACACACACACACACACACACACACATACAAACTGCCATGCTCAATGATTCAAACCATATCTCCTTCTGTCTGTTTAAATCAGACTTGCTGGGTGGGATTGATGGGTGTCTGGGTAGCGTTAGCTTAATGCAACAGGTCAGCGACGCTAGCGCTCGAGGCTAAGTACAGACACACACCAACAGGGTGAACAGCATCCACGCTCTGCCGACCTCTGCTTCCAGTTTCACTCAATTTACAATATAATCGGAAAATGACATAGCGTAACCATGACTACAAACTGATGTAGACCATATCTGGAGGTATCAGTGGTTGTCAGCCATGCGGCAGGCTGAATGGACTGCTCTTGACGGTGGTTTTACAACCGCATAGCCTAAACTACGTTTTTCTCTATTTTTCAAATCATTTCAGCCTCAACCTTGTATTGAGATTAATGTTAAAGGTCCCATATTGTATAAAGTGAGATTTTCATGTCTTTTATATTATAAAGCAGGTTTAAGTGCTATATAAATACTGTGAAAGTATTAAAAAACACTCAATCCATGGAGAAATACACACAGCCCGTATTCAGAAATTGTTTGTTTGAAACAAGCCGTTAGGATTTCTGTCCATTTGTGATGTCACAAATCTACAATATTTGGACCATTTCACAGTTTTAAATGTAAACAAACTAAATGTGTCCCAGTTTATTTCCTGGTTGCAGTGTATGTGAATGACATCAGCTGACAGGAAGTAAACACGGACCCAAGCTGTTTCCTAGCAACGTAACTCCGTTGCCATTCCGTTGAAATGCGCTAAAACGGAGCATTTCAGACAGAGGTTAAATACAGGCATATTCAGGCAGACAGTATGAGAAAAATAATGTGTTGTTTGAACATTAAAGCATGTAAACAGATTCTAGTAGAAACCCAAAATACAAGCATGAACCTGAAAATGAGCATGATATGTGCCCTTTAAGATTAATGCTAACATAGCATTAGCATGTTTACATGCTAACTTAATGTTTGGCTAATCTTAACCAAGTATGTTTAAGTATGGTTGCAATTTTTTTGACAAAATCAGATGATAATAGAAATCTGTGGTAATCCCCCAGAGTTCACTTTCCTTTACTCTGATGACTGTTAACAGCCCTCTGAAGGCAGCAGGTAGCCTCTCGGTTCCATCTGCAGCCTCTAACTGGAGACATGATGTGAAACCACAATGACATGTAGTGCAGCAACCAGCATCAGACTGTTGTAAAATAATCACCGAACACCTCGTGCTTATGTGCACATCAAACATTGTTGTTTTGATTCATTATTCTACACAGTTACGTTTGTGTGTGTGTGTGTGTGTGTGTGTGTGTGTGTGTGTGTGTGCCTTGTTTCTGGAATAAAATAAAGTAGAAAGCGCAGCAGTGAACCAGGGAGTTGAGCTACATTCCGTTCTTGTCATTTTAAAAAGGTGCCTGCTTATCTAAAACAAAGTTAAACACATTAGTCAAATAATTGAAAGCTAGTTCAGGATCAGGGATTTGAGAGTGTCGGCAAAAAAAAGGTCAGCTCCGTGCAAAGCACCGGAACAAAATCACTGACATATCACAGGCAGTATGATTTATTTATTTATTTAGCGAATGCAAAGTCCTCGAGCCAGGCGGTTGCCTCCTGGTCTGCTGTATGGAGGGTGACTAACCCTCCTTTTAGATTGTGGAGCAGGCAAGCTTCAATGATATGTTCCATTGTTTGCACCTCTCCACAAGCACACAATGGGCTTGGGCGTCTGCCCCATTTGTAAAGGCTGGCCAAGCAGGGGCCATATCCGGCCCTGAATCTATTAAGGGTTGACCACTGTATCCTTGGCAGGTTGGTGCCAGGGGCCTGTTGGGTGGGGTCTGACACCAGATGTTTGTTTGGGACATCCTTGGGCTCCCATTCCTTTTCCCAAGCTGATTGGGTGGTGAAGTCGGCTGGAGGGGTATTCTTCCAAATGGGTCGTCTAGATGGAAGACGGGCAGTGGGTGGGTTGAAATGTCTGCATGAATTGGTAGTTGGGGAGAGTCTTTGACCTTTTGAAGCATCCTTTGAGTAGATGCTACTCGCCGGATAGGACAGGGAGCCAGGGGAGTGGTGTTGAACGAATAGTCCCGCTTATGATTCTCATGGTTGTGTTGAGCTGGGTGTCCACATGGTGTGTATGGGGTGACCTGGACCAAACAGGGGCACAGTATTCTAGTGTGGAGTATGCAAGGGCCGGTGCTGAGGTGCGCAGTGTGGGGGCTGCTGCCCCGCATTTTGAGCCAGCGAGCTTACAGAGCAGGTTGTTTCTAGACTTCACCTTAGCTGCCGTTCCTTTCAGGTGTTCCTTGAAGGATAGGGTCCTGTCCAGTATGATAATAATGCACTTTGCGTGCCTAGTCTGATAGTCTGTAGATACAGCATGTAGCCTATAAGTACAGTTATACCGACAGAATACAGTAGAGTACAGAAGCCGTTTCTGTGCCGCGAGGCTATAGCGTCTGCCTGTCTATTCACACGAGGAGCGCAGAGAGACCTTCAACGCGGCCCAGACCACATCCGAATATGGTCCGAGCGATCGGATCTCAATGTGTTCTCAATACGTCTTTGAGTGTGTTCACACCTGTCCTACTTAGAGCTGTCCACTTGTGAGAGAGCTGTCCACAGGCTGGCCACCTTTACCAGCTCCATCAACTCTGAATATATTAAAACCACTAAAAGAAACAGATCAGCTATCTCGTTCCCCAAGTCTCTGTTAAAATCACAACATCCGGATGCGTTTGAAATACTAGGATACTCAAATGATCATATTTGCTCTGACTTAAAGCAGCAGTAGGCAGATTGGAGCAAATATGATACAAAAAGTTATTTTTATAAAACGGTCGCTATATCCTGACAGTAGTGCATGAGACAGGTAATCTGAAAAAATCATGTGCCTCTGTGTCCTCCGGTGCTCCTAACGGCATCTGCAAGATTTCACAGACCGGAGGAAAACAACCAATCAGAGCCGAGCTGGAGCCTTGCCGTCTCTGAGCAGCAGATTTGTGACCCGGCCGCCATGTTGACATCAGTTGAGGAAATACCAAACACCGCCCACCAGCCGGAGCAAACTTTCTCATTTTACAGCTAAACCGTACACTACAAGATGTTTTTTGAAAACATTTTACGCAAGAATATTGATTCATATTTGATCAGCGCTCCCTAGTTTGACCGTTTGATCGGAGTTCATGAGTGATTGACAGCTGGCACCGTTGAATGAACAGCCAATAGGAACGCTCTCTCTCTGAAATGACCTGTGATTGGTCAAAGTCTCCCATCACGGGCTAGATTTTCTAAAGCCTGAAAACAGAGCCATGAGGAGGAGCAGAAGTCTAGTTATCTCTCAGAACACTTGAATTACAACATGCTGAAAGGTTATTATGGGATTTTTGCCCAATGATGCCAAAGATATACTGCCTACTGCAGGTTTAATAAACTATTAATATTTAGATGTAGGAAACCAAAACCACTTCTAGTCTTAAAAACCTGTGGATCTTTTACATTAGCGTCTGAAGTGACGGGTGAAGAAGACCTAGTAGTAGTCGGCTTTAGAGCTGAAGAGAGCAAATTTGAGGCCGAACATTAACAGTGATGAGATTTTACTGGCACATGCAACTGTTTGTTTCGCTGCAAATCTCATGGGGCGTCTATAAATGATTTTCACAGGAATGTTGAAAATGTCTGTGTCTGCTCCGAGTCTGATAGAAAAGTGATGGGTGATAAATGTGGAACCAAATGGATAGGGACCCGGGCAACATCAGTCTCTGACAAGTTATCAGTTATAAATTAGTTTTTCTCTGCCGGAGAAAATGGACGTGTGGTTTGAGAGCATGTGAAAAGTGTCAGTTGCGTGAGTCTTGGGGGCAATGTGTGAGAATTGGCACCATTCATCTAACCCAGGGGTCAGCAACCTTTACTATCAAAAGAGACATTTTAGGCAAAAAAAAAAAAAAGAAAATCTGTCTGGAGCCGCAAAACATTTGATCATTGTGATGAAGGTAACACAGTTTATAGTCTAAGTATATAGTATATAAGTCTAATGCAGTGAGGGCCAAAGAGACAATGTGCTATGGAGTATTAGGGCCACATTGAGGGAAAAAAATCTGAGATTTCCAGAATAAAGTCGTAATATTACAAGAAAAAAGTTGTAACATTAGGAGAATAAAGTCATAACTTTACGAGAAAAAAAGTCGTAATTTAAGAGAAAAAAAGTCGTAATATTATGAGTATAAAGTCATAATATTACGAGAAAAAAGTCGTAACTTAACGAGAAAAAAAAGTCATAATATTACGAGAATAAAGTCATAATATTACGAGAAAAAAAGTTGTAACTTAACGAGAAAAAAAAGTCGTAATATTACGAGAATAAAGTCATAACTTTACCAGAAAAAAAGTCGTAATATTAAAAGAATAAAGTCATACCTTTACGAGAAAAAAGAAAATAACACATAAAATTACTACTTTATAATATTATTACTTTATTCTCATAATATTACGACATTTTTCACGTAAACCTATGACTTTATTCTCATAATACTACGATTTTTTTTCTCGTAAACCTACGACTTTATTCTCATAATATTTTGACTTTTTTTTTCCTCAATGTGGCCCTAATACCCCGTCGTATCATTGTACATTAGACCTACAACAATGATGAATAAAAATGAAACGTACTCGCACTCGTACTCATTTCCATTTTTATAAATCCACAGGGAGCCACTGGAGAGGGGCTGAAGAGCCGCATGTGGCTCCAGAGCTGCAGATTGCTGACCCCTGATCTAGGCTATGATGTCTAGAGGTTGGCAAGTATGCTGATCAATCATCATTGACCGTGATTATTGACTCAGCTTTTCATAAATGCTTTAAAATAGTTCAAAATCATTCCACGCAGCGTATTCAGCAGACTTAGTTAACCTGGTTGAGTTTGAACTACTTTAGGTCTAAATTAGAATCAGTTCAGTGTAGCGTTTCCTATATAGAGCGGCTGATCAGTGATCAGTGTGGACTCACCGTCGCCTTGCAGGAAGACCAGCCCCAGCACCATGCACAGAGGGTGCAGGTTAAACTCCCGCCCTGAGCCGTCCCAGGCGAAGCCCCCGTGGTAGTGACCCATCCACACACCGGTCAGCACCACCGCCGCCAGACCCACCACCTGCGACGCTCCCACCAGCCACGGAAACGCCGAGCGAGCGGGACGTGGAGCAGGATCATCCATGATCTGAAGAAGACAAACAGAAAAGGTTACAGCATGAAACGGGATGCCTCGGGCTGTAGCCGACTATTGAACTACATTTAAATGAATTGAATTAGGAAACAAAGGCAAACATAAAGCGTCACACGACAGCAGTACGTAATCCAGTTTCTTGAGCAGAAATTTGGATATGGCAACAAATTTGTTCCCCCTCCTATAATGTTGTAGTTGAGTTTGAGTGGAACAAAAACATTTAACTCTTATTATAATATTCAACCAAACCAGGAGGACCACAGGAGGAACAAGCTCCTCAGGACGGCTGGCATTTCGTTACTCCAGTGGGACTAGATTTTCTGGTGGAGGTATCAGAGAGGGGGATGCTGCTCAAGCTATTTAGCATCATGAACAACATATGACCGCAGGAGCACCTCCAACAATAGACTGACACCATGTGCACCACTCAGTGCCTCAGAAGATCCCTCCTCCCTATAGCCATCAGTCACAGTCCACAGTTGCTGCTGGATACTGAGGATAGCTCACTATTCACAATGTTTCCCTCTGAAATGCACTGATGGATTTCTGAATGGGCCTACTTGGCACAGGCCCAGGGGCCCAAAGCATCAGAGGCTCCCCTGGCCTTCACCTACAAAATGTCACTAAAAGAGACATGTACCAACCAGGAATAGATACAAAATGATCACAAAGAAACATAAAACAACTACAAAGAGACACGAAAGACTACAAAGAGACCAAAACAACTACAAAGAGATGCAAAACATCTGCAAAGAGACACAAAGGGACTCAAAACGACAAAACAACTACAAACAGAGAGACAAAATGACCACAAAGAGAACAAAGCAACTACAAAGAGACACAAAGCAACTACAAAGAGACACAAAGCAACTACAAAGAGATGCAAAAGAACTACAAAGAGACACAAAATGACCACAAAGAGACACAAAGCAACTACAAAGAGATACAAAGCAACTACAAAGAGATGCAAAAGAACTACAAAGAGACACAAAATGACCACAAAGAGACACAAAGCAACTACAAAGAGACACAAAACAACAACAAAGAGATGCAAAAGAACTACAAAGAGACACAAAACAACAACAAAGAGATGCAAAAGAACTACAAAGAGCCACAAAATGACCACAAAGAGACACAAAGCAACTACAAAGAGACACAAAACAACAACAAAGAGATGCAAAATAACTACAAAGAGATGCAAAATGACTATGAAAAGGGGCAAAACAACCAAAAAGAGACACAAAACAACGACAAAGAGATGCAAAACTACCACAAAGAGACACAAAATGACCACAAAGAAACTACAAAGAGACACAAGACAACAACAAAGAGATGCAAAATAACTACAAAGAGATGCAAAATGTCTATGAAAAGGGACAAAACAACCGCAAAGAGACACAAAGCAACTACAAAGAGACACAACACAAAGAAGAGATGCAAAACAATTACAAAGAGATGCAAAACGACTATGCAAAGGGGCATAACAACCACAAAGAGACACAAAATTACTACAAAAAGAGACACAAAGCGACTACAAAGAGACACAAAACAACTGCAAAGAGACACAACACAACTACAAAGAGACACAAAGCGACTACAAAGAGACACAAAGCGACCACAAAGAAACATAAAACAAAGAGAAGCAAAACGACTACGAAGATACACAAGGCAACTACAAAGAGATACAAAATAACTACAAAGACTTGCAAAACGTCTACAAAAAAGGGCAAAAACAATCACAGACATAAAATAACTACAAAAAGACCAAAAGAATTAAAAAGTGACACAAAACAACTACAAAGAGACCCAAAACCACAGAAAGATGCGTAACGACTACAAAGAGACACAAAACAACAACAAAAAGAGGCTTAACACTAGGGCTGCAACCAATGATTATTTTCATTGTTGATTAATCTGTCGATAATTTTCTCGATTAATCGATTTCTTGTTTGGTCTATAAAGTGTCTGAAAATGGTGAAAAACGTGGATCAGCGTTTCCCAAAGCCCAAGATGACGTCCTCAAATGTCTTGTTTTGTCCACAACTCAAAGATATTCAGTTTACTGTCAGAAACCAGAAAATATTTCAAATTTAAAGGTCCCATATTGTAAAAAGAGAGATTTTCATGTCTTTTATATTATAAAGCATGTTTAAGTGCTTTATAAATACTGTTAAACTATCAAAACGTTCAATATATGGAGAAATACATACAGCCCGTATTCAGAAATTGCGCGTTTGAAACAAGCCGTTAGGATTTCTGTCCATTTGTGATGTCACAAATATACAATATTTAGACCATTTCAGGGTTTTAAAATTAAACATTCTAAATGTGTCCCAGTTTATTTTCTGTTGCAGTGTATGTAAATAACATCAGCCGACAGGATGTAAACATGGACCCAAACTGTTGCCTAGCAACGCAATTCCGTTGCAATTCCATTGATAGGACTAAAACGGAGACAGAGGGTGAATACAGGTATATTCAGGCAGACAGTACGAGAAAATAATAATGTGTTTTTTTAACATTACAGCATGTAAACATGTTCTATTAGAAACCCAAAATACAAGTATGAACCTGAAAATGAGCACGATATGGGACCTTTAAGAAACTGGAATCAGATAACTTTTACTTCTTTTTATAAAAAAAAAACTGATTAATCGATTATCAAAATAGTTGATTCATTTAATAGTTGACAACTCATCGATTAATGGTTGCAGCTCTGCTAAACACCTATACAGTCTGTGTGTCTTGCTCCTGTGTAGGAGCCATTGACTCACAGTCCGTCCACGCTGAAATGTAGTGAAGCAGAAAGTAACGTAACATGCTGATGATAAGGTGCTATATAAATATAGTTATTAAGGAAATACTCAAATTAAGTACAAGTAGCGAAGCCTACCTCCAAACTGTACTTGCATTACTTGAGTAATAATGTAGTAGCAATCCAGTTTGACTGGATGATTGATAATACAAGAAAAATACTGATTTCTTTTTATAAGTACAGTATACTCAGCAGCCTACTGCTGCTCAACTTGAGCAAATATTTTCACAATAAACTGTTTGCTTAATGAGTAGGCCTGCTGTACGTAACACAGAGCTCCTTCAGAATAAAACTGCTGGGGTAAAAAAAAAAAAAAAAAGACACCACATCTGCTGCTTTTATCTTGTTTTTCCATCAGCCGAAGAGTCACACGATACAAACATGACGTTGAGATAACACGGCAGGAAGTGTCGCACCGAGCTGACGGGAGTTACATGAGGACATGAGCAGAAATGACCAAAAAGTGGACGTCTTTCTGCCTGCTCGCCTCCTCATTATTATTATCGCAGCTTTCTGCAGACGACACGCAGCTCAATAACCCGCTGAAAGTCGTCATTACTGAGCTCACCACAGGCCATCATCACTCACAGGTCCACACCCGTCAGAACGTTATTATCACATCACACACAACTCCAGTAGATTAGAGACAATGACAGGCTGTCATGTTTTCGCTGTCACCTGTTACCTGTCGCAGTCAGGGCTCTGCACTGTAGTTTAAATGCTATATTGTTTGACTGTTGCTCTGGTGACGACGGTAGCGTTAAACAGGAGCCTGATTCCAGGTGAGGACATGAAGAGGAACAATAATAAAGTGTGAAATACTCACTGCGCTGTAGACTCTGTCTGCTCTGCTCTGCTCTGCCGAGGAAGTCCTCAGTCCGAATCTACAGATCCGCCTTCCTCCTCCAGTCCTCCCTCTCACCGGGCACGGTGCGTGTTTGCACGCCCGTGTGTGTGCGTGTGTGTGTGTGTGTTTTAGATGCTCTCCTAAACAAGCCCAACCCATGTGACAGCAGGACTGAGTAAAAACTAACACAATGCAGTGTTATATAGTCTATTACCATTATTATTATTAGCCTATTATTATGAATATTATGATGATGATGATGATGATGATGATTAGCCTAGTATTATGAATATTATAATGATGATTATTATTATTATTAATAATAACGTATTCTTATTCATATTATGATGATGATGATGATGATTATTATTATTAGCCTATTATTAGACTTCTATTATGTTGCTCCATCCTTACAATTACTTCCTTGCAGTAAAACTCAGATATATAATAAAGATATATATATATATATATATATTATTATATAGCCTACTACCATTATTATTAGCCTATAATTATGAATATTATTCGCCTATTATTAGACTTCTATTATTAGCCTATTATTATAAATATTATTATTATTACCCTATTATTAGACTTCTATAATGTTGCTACAATTACTTCCTTGCAGTAGAACTCAGATATATAATAAATATAAATATATATATACATATATATATTTATATTTCTTATATATCTGAGTTGTGTGTGTGTGTGTGTGTGTTATATAGCCTACTACCATTATTATTAGCCTATTTTTATGATTATTATTATTAGCCTATTATATACTGTATATATTCAGTTTTACAGGTACGATCAATGCAAACATCTAAATAAATATTTTGAACCAACAGTAGATAAATCTAATAATGAACAGGAGCCATTGCATTTGACTCATGATGAAACGTCACAATAACAAGAGACACAAGGGGGGTGGGGGGTGGATTGATGACTAACAGCTCCAGTGTAAAGGTTGGTTGCCTTGACAACACTGGAGGGAGTGTGGTGGGAGATGATGATGAGATGGTGGAGAGGAAAAGGAGGATGGGAAAGTGTCTGTCAGTGAATCATGGCTGCTCATTAGAGGAGGACTGAATTAATGTTCCCAACACTACTAATACCACACCTATATACCATTACAGCTACCATACCTGCTTCTGTTACTGTTACTGTACTCTCACTATTGCTACCTCCACTGATAGTACCACTAATGCCGATTATGAAATCCACTTGTTTCCATTATACTCCATTGAATTGAAAAGTGTAACAGGGCTGTAATCAAAATCTGTCATGTCAGAAGTTTATGGAGATGGCAGGTTGCTTTCCTCATACTATTTAGAGAAGAAGCACTCTTATTCACATTTATACCCTCATATATGACTAATGCAACCTCTTAAACAGACTAATAATGGAAACAAAAGATGGAAAGTTTTAAGATGCGGCTTTAAACCTGCAGTAGGCAGAATGTTTTTGGCATCATTGGGCAAAAATTCTGTAATAACCTTTCAGCATATTGTAATTCAAGTGTTCTGAGAGATCATTTTCAGCCTTTGAAAAATCTAGCCAGTGACGGGAGACTTTGGCCAATCACAGGTCATTTCAGACAGAGAGTGTTCCTATTGGCTGTTCATTCAGAGGAAGCAGCTGCTCAGAGACGGCAAGGCTCCAGCTCGGCTCTGATTGGTGTTTTTCCTCCGGTCTGTGAAATCTTGCAGATGCCGTTAGGAGCACCGGAGGACGCCGGAGGACACAGAGGAACATGATTTTTTTCAGATTACCTGTCTCATGCACTACTGTCAGGATATAGCGACTATTTTATGAAAAATAGTTTTTGTTAATCATATTTGCTCCACTTCTACCCACTGCTGCTTTAATTGTTTACATAAATAGTTTTGTGCACATCATGCATGCACTGAGTTTCAGTCCCTGCTGAAGGTGAGACGCTACAGACAAAGACATTGTTTTACATGCACTGGTAAATTTTGAGATTTTGGGCTATTTTGCTTCCATAGCATGTCCTCTTTCAGACTAGTGGAAAGAAAACATTCATTTTACTACAATAAGAGGGCTTCATTCCAAAATGATAAAAAAAAAAAAAAAAAATGTAAATTGCATCAGGACGTGTGGAGCTTATTTATTGATTTTCATTGCATTTACATTTCAAGCATTTGGCTTAGAGCATGTACCACAACTTTGGATTATGTTGAAATTTTTCAACATTCAGTGTTAATGTTTAAGATCATTACTACAATTAATAGATTTTTTAGGGCTGCCAAAGTTAACACGATAATAGCACGTTAACACAAATTCCTTTTAACGCCACTAATTTATTTAACACATTAACGAAACTTGGTTGTAGCAGGCTCAGTTTTAAAGCATCATATGAAACTAAAAAAAACTAAGGAATCCATCGGTACCAACCATGTCACAATAGCTTGTCAGGAAGGAGGCTAAATAACGCTCCAAACTTGCACTAAATTTTGGCGAGGAAAAACTGGCATGGGCATTTTCAAAGGGGTCCCTTGACCTCTGACCTCAAGATATGAGAATAGAATTTGTCTATTTGCATCTGTAGATTTCTCCTAAATTCACCAAAAGTTAGCATTTGATGCTGCCTGATTTGCATATTTACGTATAACGTTTCAGAAAACTTGTAATACAGGTTTTAGGACGCTTCAAAAACCATAAAAGTGGTGTTTATTTGTGAAGATTATCTTGCTGAACAAAATGTGTAAACGTGTGTTTGCCACAGAGCTTATTTTCTGCAATAACCCAAAACCCAATGGAAATGGAATCCCATTGGCTTTTTGTTGAGGGAACCAGGGCGATGCTAACATCCTGGTTGGCCTACAAATACTCAGTACGTCCTCCCTGGGGCACTTTATACACAACAAGGCTGTAAAGACGTGATGCCGTTTAGTAGTCTCATTTAGCAACTTGTTAGCAACCCACCTTTTTTAAGACACATAAAGGCTTCAGAAGTCACGAGTGGACTACTAATTGATGTATTTTATATCGTAGAACAAAACGTTAAAATTTCTTCAGCTCGTGTTAACCACAGACCTCATTTCAGGCATCTAACTAAAAACCCATTCAAAAAAGCCATTGACTTCCAGACGAGGGAACCGGAAGTGCTAAAATGCTGACTCATTTCCGGGTTATACAGTAGACTCATTCCTGTAGCACTCTATATTTTTGCCTCCTAGAGAACCATTTTCTCCAGAAAAAGTCAGTTTGGACTGTCCTCTCAGCTCATTAAACTGTCTTCCCATGCCAACTATGCATCACATTGTATTTGTTGATGCTGTATTATGCGTGTAAAATCTGAATCTACACAATAACTAGTCACTGAAGCTATGAGATGAATTTAGTGGAGTAAACAGTATAATATTTTCTTCTAAAATGCAATGAAGTAGAAATAAAGAGGCATAACACTGAAGTACTGAAAGTACAAGTACCTCAATGGTGAACAATAACTATTCACTTGTAAGGGCAGTTGAGGTAATTGAGTAATACAGCAATGACTCAGTTCACATCCATGCATCCTCCCTTCCTCTCCTCTGGAGGGCACTACAGTCTTTGATAACCCAGTTTCTGATCAGCATCATGTGCAGCATCCAGTGCAGCAGCAGCGGGATCAGTGGTGTTCACCCTGGGGTCTGGGGACCTGTTGAGGGGTCTCAGAGGGCAAAGCAGGAAGATGGAGAAGTACGTAGGAGCTTCCTTTCACAAACAGATGCTCATCTAAAGTCTGCGCAGGTAAAAATTGCTGTTATTCGATTTCTAAAAATGTGCTGCTGCTGCTGCAGTGTGATCTTGAATATGGAGAAGCATGTTTGGAAAGGTTTGAGAATCTGGGGGGGGGGCAGGGAGCTCACATGTTTCTTAGGTTTCTCTGTGTGAGTGTGTGTGTGTGTCACGCCTTCCACTCTTACTGTAACTCAGACTTTGGAAAGGGAACAGTTGTCAAGGCTATCTTCATTAATGTCAGAAACCGGTGGATACAGCCACGCATATCTGTGTTCGCTCTTTTTCTGTCTGACATTTCTGATTTCTCCTGTGACTCACAGTAGGAGGCTGACTCACCACTGCTCCTTTTGCTGTTTGTGAGTGTGTGTGTGTGTGTGTGTGTGTGTGTGTGTGTGTGCTACATATTGACATGTTATTCGTTCATCTTCATCCTCTCTCTCTCTCTCTCTCTCTCTCTCTCTCTCTCTCTCTCTCTCTTCATATTTTATCATCTTTCAATGACACCAGTGAGCCCATTTTTGTCACCTTCCAGTATAATAATGAAGTCTTTTAAAATAAATATTTAATGAGGGAAGTATACCAATGTGTAAATTCCACATGTGCAAGAGTATTACAAGGCTAAAACAGAATGCAGTCTGGTCGAGACAGAACCTATAAAGCTGAGAGTTCTCTTTGGTCCTCCTTCAGTATGACTGGACACATTTCTACCTGTGTGGGTTTGAACCTGTGATGCTTTGATTAGTCTGAGATTTTATATCCACCCACTGGTGCAGCATGAGGTCACAGTTAAAGAAACACTGATTTCAGGATGGAACCGAAATGGTGTAATTTTTTGAGTTTCCATTTGAATTTTCATTATGTTCCCCATGCTAGTTGCTAACTTTGTGGGTCTGCTGTTTGGTGCTGGGTTGGTGGTGTACAGTGGGGTTTTTAGAAGTTTTCGCTAAAAACAGGTGCCTGCTGCATCTGAAAACGACGCTGATGAGAGCGGTGAGAGTGAACCAAAGCAGCAACGGAAAAACCAAAAGAATGTTTCTTCTCTTTGGCGGCACCTATGGCGATAAGTGGTAATTGCAGGTGTGTTTTTGGATCTCACTTCAGATCCAAACAGTGTCGCCTTTTCCTGCCAATGTCACCAAAGACACCCAGTTCCTAATAAACCCCTTTTCCGTTAGCTAAACATGAGGACGTATTTCTGTGGGCGGAGCGTAGTTGGAGGTAGAATAATTCTCTGAATACGTTAGCTAATGCTAAGCTAGCAAGTTGTTGGCTTGTTTTTTTGTACAAGCGCTGAAGAAAATACAAGTTTTTTGGAATATGTACAGTCACTTACTCACTACGAGCAACAAAGCAACAGACTACAAGTCATTTTAAATGGAAGTCGGTGACATGAAGCTTCAAACTGACGTCCGACACTTGATGCTCCGCCGATAAGACTGTCCGACTATTAAACAGGCGTTATCAGTCGCTATAAGCCCCATAGATGTGGGTCAATAGGGGCTTACTACACCCACAAGTAGATTTTATCATCTATTCACATGGTAGATTACCAAAAGAAGGTATAAAAGAACAGGACAGCGACCTCTAGCGACCGTAGTAATTATGATAGGAGCAGAAGCAGAAGTCAGGCGCTGTAAGGGCTTTCACCCAGGAGACCGCAGTTTGCATCCCGTGTGATACCAACAATATGTAGTTGTCTTTGTGTTCGTAGTTATTTTAACCCAAAACACAACGTTTTTCCCTAAACTTAACTAAGTGTTTTGTTTTTGCCTAACCCTACAGAAGCCTTTTTGTTTGTGTTCAAAACGTGACGTTTCATTCAGTTTTACAACATGTTAGCACGTGTTACTTTTAAGTTTCACCTTCACTTTTACAACGTAGTAGGCGTAGTAGGCCCCTAATGACCCACATCTACGGGGCTTATAGTGACTGATAACAGCTATTTAATGGAGTGATCGCGTCACGCAGCAACAGCTGCGTGACGCGATACAAATAAAGTTGAGCTTGTTTCAACTTTTTTCAGCGCTCCAATGATGCGGTGAAGCGTCAACCAATGTTTTTGTGTCACCCTGTTCCTTTTCGTCTACAAAAATGCTGTTAGCTAGTCCCCAGTGCTATTTAACAGCATAACTACGTCAACGAGCGCTTGATCAACACTTCAACGGCGACTTGGTGACAATGTAGCTGGCCACGCTTGGCGTTTTATTACTTTTGTCAGTCGTAGTGTGAACATAGCATTACGATATCGGCAAAGCGTTTCATCAGAAAAATGGAGAGAAAATGTTGCTAATAGTTTAGCTACTGCTAACCGCAGCCAAACAGTGTGTTCCAATCCGCGTACTTCTGTACTTACACTTACTACTTTGAGTGCATAAGTGCGTTCACACTGGGAAGTACGGCAAAATGCAGTGCACTCAAAGTACCCGGATGTTGTACTCAAAACGGTCAGATCGTTGAGTGTGGAACGCTGGACACTTTGGAAACGACCCTACCCCGTTGAAATTTACGCACTACTCAAGTGAGTACAGAGTGCACAACGTGCACTACATTGAAGTGTACTTCTGGAAGTACGTGGATTGGAACACACTCAAAGGCTCACGGCCGCGGCTATGGTTAGCAGAAGGCTAAACTGTTAACAACATTGTCTCCTCGTCTCTTTAATAGTTTAGCCTTCTGTGTGAGCGTTGAGCTCACAGCCATGACGGCTAATTACAGTTAGCAGATGGCTAGGCTAAATCATTCGCAACCTCTTCTCTCCATCTCTGAAACGTTTCGCCGATATTGTAGCTCACTAAAGCCTCGAATCACAGTTTGTCATCTCAGATGTATTCACTATCGATTCTGGCAGCCAACGAAATAGGAAGATGATATTTTCAATGTGTAACTTTAGCCTTCTACTCTGAAGTGATTCATGATTGGCTCCGGTCTTTCGGTTGTTTTGCCTCCAGCTAACACCGTGACGCAGGCAGGCTAATCATGACGTCGGCTGTAAAAGGGTCTATACTGCAAAGGGCTTTCATCAGTGGGCCATATGCTCAATCACCATTATTCTTAAATAGTAACTTTACAGACATTTACTTAAATGAAAACAAATGTCTCTTGCTCCTGAAGGTTAAAAGGGCTGTCCTTTAAATGGAGAACAGTGTGTAGGTGTAACGTTTAAGACGTGTATTTGGCATTCAGCAGTATGCGCTATATTATTTTTAGCTTTATTTGAATTGATTTCATGACTATTCAGAGATTAACAAGCAATGGAAGGAGGAAGTAGAAAAGAGGGAGGAGATGAGAAAGCATTTGGAGGGTAATGGGATGACCTTTGACCTTCACCCATGTCAACCAATCAATAAGCCTCCGTTCCAAAGACCTCCACCAATCGGTGACGTCCTTTAAAAATACCCACGAGGCACCTGTGGAGCAGTCTGACTGAGGACAGCGTCTCCATGGCAACAACATCATTACCAGAATAGCTCTTTCTTTCTCTCTTTCTCTCTATTTCTGTCTCTCAGTCTCTCCGTCCTTTCAATTCCACCTCCCGCTCTCGCTATCTTTCCTACCTTGTTCTTTCCCTCTGTTCATACAGAATATTTCCTCCCCTCTTTTTCTGTTTCTCTTCCCTCTCGTTTCCTTCATTTATCCTTCTCCCCCTCCTTCCATTCCCTAACTTCCCTTCCTTCCTCCCTCCCCCTTTCTCCAACCTCCCTGCTCTGTCGCATTCTCTTACCTTCTTTCCTCCCTCATTTTCCCAATCTCCATCTTTTCTACTCCCTCCACCTCCTCCGCAGTCACATTGTGCTAAGAGTGAAGATATTTATAGCTTTGACTATGATTCCTCCTCTCCTCTCGAGAAGGAGAGGAGGAATCATGGAGGAGAGGAGCAGAAAAGAGCTCTTTTCTGCTCCTCTCCTTATATTGAAACAATGATGAATCCCATCTTAAACTCATCTTAAATCTTGTCACTGTTAATTCTGGCAGTTATTCTAACCTGTATGCTTCATGATTCATGAAGCAGATTCTAAGATTCATGCTCATCTGAGTGTTGGAAAAATTGTATAATACAGGGGTTCTCAAACGTTTTGGGGCCAGGAATCCCTAAAGGGTAGAAAATATCCCAAGCACCCCCTCATAATCGTAACACCGATTAAGCATGATGCTTACTACCATTTGTACTCTTAGATGCCATTGTAACTATTTGAATTCTAAAACTTTTCAA
Organism: Hozukius guyotensis; assembly: GCA_916700995.1. Lineage (NCBI taxonomy): Eukaryota > Metazoa > Chordata > Actinopteri > Perciformes > Sebastidae > Hozukius > Hozukius guyotensis. The sequence continues at coordinate 41,549 of CAKALU010008365.1, read as the reverse complement.
CCTAAATATTTTAGACCTGTTTGATAGTGATAAACAGAAACACATTTCAATTTGAATCATGTTAACACCACTTTGTTTTGCTCTGATATTCTGGGTGCTTTGTAATCAGATGTCGCTTTAGCTTGGCCGGCTTCATGGCTTTGTTCGCTTGCACCTGAAGACACATGACGCATTTTGGTCTCCTGTCGCTCGATATAACTGTCGTCATATTTTCTCAATTTAGTTAGCTCCATGCTTGCCAGCTAGGGAGCTGGCTAATAAGCTAAGGAACTGATTCATGACTTTCTATTGGCCCAAAGCTAACGTAGGTGGGTATTAGTAATGGACACATTATGCTTGTTTTATTGGCGCAAATGGTCCCATCTATAGTTATGTGCTATTATGTGCACGGACCCCACTTTGAGAATCACTGGTATAATAGACCAAGAGTAAGTGTCAGCCGCAGCCATGCTAGTAGCTTTGTGGGGCTGTACTGAGCTAAATGCTAAGCTAACAAGCTGATGGTAGCGAACGGAGATTTTGACCTGATGGTGGCACTAGGTGCAAAGTCAGAGGATCACCAAAGTAATTACAATTCATCCTGAGGGGAACATGAATATGAATGTACCAAATTTCATGGCAATCCACCATAAACTGTATATAAGAAGTGGACGTAGTCCCCGTGACGTCACCCATTGGTTCGTGCACTGCCGTCTTGAAGCCTTGAGTTCGGCATTTTGGCCATCGTCATGTTGGTTTTGGCCGTCACCGCGTTGGTATTTTGCAACCAGAAGTGATGTGAGAGGGTGGAGCTAAGTACAACCGATCGCTGAATAAGACATTTTTAGGCGATCAAAAATGTCACAATTGACTTTCACGAACTGAAAACACACTGTGAACTGTGAACACAGACAACTCCAAGAGCGGACAACACCGTGGTAGTGACCTGTCAATCACAAGGTAGCCACGCCCTAAAGCATACTTTGCTTAATGGTCTATTTGACTCTAAATTGGACCATAATTTACTAAATGAACATCATGCTGTATTGAAGAAGACTTGAAACTAGCGATTGAGACCATAAACTCATGTTTACAATGTTTACTGAGGTAATAAATCAATTGAGAAGTAGGCTCATTTTTTCATAGACTTCTATACAATCAGACTTCTTTTTGCAACCAGAGGAGTCGCCCCCTGCTGGCTATTAGATGGAATGCAAGTTTAAAACACTTCAATATTGGCTTCACTTTTCAGACCTGGAGTTGCTCACTGCAATCCACCTAATAGTTTTTGAGACATTTTAACAAAAGGAAATGTCAACCTCATGGTGGCGCTAGACGAAAAGTCAAAGGATCACCAAAGTCATTAGGATTCATCCTTTGGGGGAGCATAAATGTCTGTCATGGCAATCTATTTGGTCCACCACCAAAGTTGACAGACTGACAGACATTGAAATGCCTAGAGCTACGCCGCTAGCATAGCATAGCTAAAAATTAATTGGGCTGCTAAATTCGGGAAATCTGGCATCCACTATGATTTCTTGAAATCCCACGGGAAACGCAAGTTTTCACT
>CAKALU010008365.1:0-37500 GCA_916700995.1 Hozukius guyotensis | reverse complement strand
GTTACTACCAGTAGAGAGTGAGTACCATAACTCATCCTCTGTAAGCTTGAAAGGTGGCTATAAACCAATATATATGTAGTATTATGTTATACACTGCCTTGTCCAGTCTACACTTACATTTATGAATGAGGTCCTTTATTAGAGCCTGACTTTAAAGGTCCCATATCGTGCTCATTTTCAGGTTCATACTTGTATTTTGTGTTTCTATTAGAACATGTTTACATGCTGTAATGTTCAAAAAAACCTTTATTTTCCTCATACTGTCTGCTTGAATATACCTGTATTTACCCTCTGTCTGAAATGCTCCGTTTTAGCGCATTTCAACGGAATTGCAACGGAATTGCGTTGCCTGGCAACAGTTTGGGTCCATGTTTACTTCCTGTCAGCTGATGTCATTGACATACACTGCAACAGGAAATAAACTGGGACACATTTAGAATGTTTACGTTTGAAACCGTGTAATGGTCTAAATATTTGTATATATATATTATATTTGTGACATCACAAATGGACAGAACGGCTTGTTTCAAACGAATAATTTCTGAATACGGGCTGTGTGTATTTCTCTGTATATTGAGCGCTTCAATACTTTCACAGTATTTATAAAGCACTTAAACCTGCTTTATAATATAAAAGACATGAAAATCTCACTTTTTACAATATGGGACCTTTAAGGGTAAATTACTCAAACACTGATAATCTTGAAGGTGTCTGGCATTTTGCCTCTTGCAATTGCATCCTAGGGATGCACCGATCCAACTTTTTCAGTCCCGATAGCGATATCTGGGCTTTGGGTATCGGCCGATACCGAGTACCAATCTGATACAGGTGTTTCAATAATGAGCTGTATGCCTCACTGTGTGGAAGTTACTGGGATCATTCTGTTATGTGTACGGCAACATCAGGTTTGACTCAAACATCGCTTTCCCAACTTTGTAAAACAAAATGTGACCAATAAATACATAGATATAAATGTATTTAATTGTTCTATAATAATTGTCCCATTGTCACCGATATCCAATCCAACTATTTGAGTCAGTATCGGCCCGATATCGGGTCCAGTATCGGTATCGGTGCATCCCCAACATTTTAAGTTGGGATGACCTAATAAAATACGTGAACTTGTGCTTAGTTTAAAGTCATCCATGACTTAGCTCCACCACTACTTGTAGCCGATAACAACAGAAGAACCGACACTAATCGTATCACTAGGGGATCTATAAGAGGAGAGTGCAATAGTTCGGTGCGGAAAAGTGCCTTTAAGCCAGTCAGTCTGGTCTGTCAGAGGTTCAAGAGAGTGGAATATAATTCCAATTCACATCTGACAATTAAACACCTATACATCTTTCAGTAGCCAATGAACACAATGGATGATTATTACATACACATGTCAGCACTAAACTCTCTTTTTGTTGCTTCTATCTACATGTACAGTATATGTCCTGCTTGTCTGCAATGTGGTTTTATACGTATAAATGTCACTACTGTTTTCTACTGCTTTTAACTGTTTCCTTTTCCAACATTTAAACTGCACATCCTGTTTTATCTCTAAGTTCTGATGTATTTTATGAAGACTTTTAAACTATACCCTGTTTTTAGGGATGCACCGATTTATCGGCCGAACATTGGTATCGGCTGATATTTGCCTTGTTGACTGCCATTGGCCAATTGGCGAATAAGATGACATTCGCTGATGCCAGTGGCCGATGTTTATCTGTTGTGTTGCATCAATTTTGTGCCAGCTAAATGTTGTGTTGGTTATGAAGTCACGGGTTGAACACGACTCTGGCATGACGGCGGCGGCGCCGGGCCTACGCGTGGTTTGTTTACAAATAAAAGTGAAAGAAAAAGTTGGCCGTGTGGGAGTATTACATGTTTTCGGGGAAAGATCCGTGATAAGAACGTTGTTATGTTCAACGATAAATTAAGCAGTAAAACAATGGCTCACGAGATTTCTTAAAAACAATCACTGTGGTTTGGATGGGAACGAACCTTGTGTGTGCATCACGCACTAGAAGCCTGCCCAATGAGGGGTTATTTTAAAAATTGGTATTGGTATTGGCCCAGAATTTTGCGATCAGTGCATCCCTATACCTGGTGTTGTTTGATGCATTTTAGGATGCCTTCTGTAACACCTTGGCCAGGGACAACAGATGAAAAATTGCCTTTTGGCTAATTCTGGCAAATTTTTTGTGTATTTTTAATTTGCACTGTCCCTTCTCAAATAATCTAGACATGAAATATGGCAAACTTTTACTTTATAACATAATCCTCCATGTCATCTCCCAGCTTAGAAATGTTTACCCCACACACAGTGTTGCACATTTGCTGTCAAACTTCATATCAACTGTCGTGTTGTCTGGCACATGACACCTACCAGTATGGCCCTGGAGACGATGCTTTTGTAGAGTGAATTGGAGAGCGCAAGCAGCTGACAGTTCATATTTTTGTCTGTGATGTTTTTGTGCATTGGCTATAATTCAGACTGATACAAATGGGCCCAAAAAGGTAGGTAGGTAGGTAGGTAGGTAGGTAGGTAGGTAGGTAGGTAGGTAGGTAGGTAGGTAGGTAGGTAGGTGCAGGTAAAAAAAAACAAGCCGCTGCTTTAGAAACTCCTACAAGCACGACTCGGTATGCCATGGAGTGGCTAAAGTGTGCTATACTTGGATGTTTGCCGCTGAGATTTGGCATATCCACAAACACTTCTACCTTTCTAGACAGTCATCCTTTTAACCGCTGTTGTAGCCATAATTAGTGTATGTCTTTCATTAACAGATACATTAAGTGTCACCAAGTAATAAAACCCATGATTTTGCCCAAGGTAGTCGTTAACAATGACACAACTTCCTTCCATAAGAGGTGGACTGCCGGACAGTACCATATCATATGTGTATATGAAAACAAAACCTGGAACTTGTTTGTCAAAATAGTTGCCGGTTTGATTTTCTGTTGTGTGACTAAAGGGAATTGGGGAATGTCTGAGCAAATCCTGTAACTGGCAGCTTAAGGAACCTTTCAACATTTCACTTCCACCAGAACATCCAGAGAGTTGTTTGCTTTCTGTCTGATGGTTGGCTCTGTAACCGTGGCAGTTTGCTTCCCCGTCCAACATGTGACCCACCCAAACTAGCGGGGGTGCCACGCCTCAATGGCACAACTTTTTTTTTTATTGTTTGTTCTTGGGTAATAATTATCCATAATGTCAAATTTATTTATAGTGATGGATTGATTATCGATTGATAATGAAAATCCCTAGTCTGGGTAACAACTTGAACCAGTCAGAGGCCTCACATTTTCAGTTTTCCATTGTTTGATCCAAATTTTATGTGCATAATAAATATAAATATAATAAAAAAAAACCCTCTATATCTTAAAAAAAAGCTGTTTTCCGCTTCCATGCTACAGTACTAGATCAGTCATATGTCCATTTGAGAAAGTCCTCCTGAAATGCTCAGTTTGTGGCGATTGCATCATTAACGTTCTGGTTCCCTTATAGCATTGGGTTTAAATCTGAAATATTGCCAGGCCCTTTCGCTTTTTTGCTTTGACACCAAATCCTCTGCCATCTTTAAAAAAAAGCAAATCGATGGTGGGGGGCGGCCACGGTGTAACACTGGTAACATGACTAACGCAACAAGCCTAATACTTTTACATAAAGCAAGCATATTTGCCCAATCTCATGTTGATAAGAGTATTAAATGCTTGACAAATTTCCCTTCAAGGTACATTTTGAACAGATAAAAAATGTGCGATTCATTTGCGATTTTATCACAATTAAATATTTTAATTGATTGACAGCCCTAGTTTTCATACTTCTGTGTATTAAGGTATGCGGTTTTCAATCTGTCATACGATAAAAAATGCAATGTGTTTTATTATTCTATTCGTTGCGAAAATTCGCATTGCAAGACAAAACTGAAATAATTGCTTGGGTGCAATGGATAGCGCTAGTCCCAATGGGGCTAATAAATCAATGACATTAGCAAGATGCTATCATTTAGCTGCCTAGAGCACAGTCACTCACTACTGTCTAATCTTTCGTACATCCTTTGTTTTGCGACCATCCCCGATTCCAAGCTGTTCTACAATCACCTCAAACAATCTGTCTTTAAATTCAGCATATTCTTTTATTTCTTTATCGTAAAGTGCTTGGTGCTGGGAGACGAAGTGAATGTCCATCATGCCATTTTGGATAATGACGTTTGCACGGATGGTGGTTCTGAGTGGTCAGACAACCCTCTTTTACCTTTGACAGAAACCTGTTTCAAAAACTTTAATATCGGTGTGTAAACGTGATTGACACAATGTGACGTTGTATTTATTTTTAAACCTCCCATCAACTTCAGGCGAAAAATACGAACTTTAGCTCAGTAGCTTTAGCTTAGAATATGCTCTGATATTGTCTAAACTTTGGTTGCTGTTGGTTGATTTTATTCTACAGCAGGTAGTGTGTCTTTACAGTTTACAGTAAATTAAAATCCCCCCCCTAAAGATTTGCACTTTCAAAGAAAGACAGACATGATTCATTCTGAAATCAGACCTTGTTCACATAGCTGACTACTACTTTTTCTTAGCAGAATATGGATCTGTTCTTACCGTAATCAGCAATGTTAAGAATTAGGGATGTCACGATACCAGAAATGTAGTAGTGGATACCAATACCAGTGAAATTCCATGATTCTCGATACTCAATTCGATACCACGGTAAAAAACAAAAGTAAAACAATAAATCCCATGTACTTCAACATCCACTCCTTTATTACCGTTTGCATACTGGTTTTTGTTAGGAAGTTAAACAGGTCATAATTCCCTCTCTAATATCTATTTCATATTGCTGTGAAAAAATCTCCTTCAACTTATTCAAGTTTCTCACCACAAACTACATTTTACCTGATTACATTTGAACGCACCATGATAACGCTAGAATTTGAATTTGCCCAATACTCATTTTTACTGTAGAGCCTGAACACATCATAATGTAAAATCAACGACAAGAGCTAGTTAACGTTAGCTGTTAGCAGCCGGTAAGCAGTACAGTGCTGCACGAAGCTAACAGCTAACGTTAACTAGTTCTCGTCCTGCCGATTTCAACACGGATTTGTTGAACGCAATGTAGCGTTACCAGGGAAAAAATAGTACCTACGGTACCTGCGGTATTGTAGAAAAAAACAGTCACGTTTTCAGAATTTTGGCATTGACTTGGTACTGAAGTATCGTTTTTTGTGACATCCCTATTAAGAATCCATGGCCCTGTCCCTTCTGATTCTATCTGTGATCTTTTACTTTGTTTTATTGCAGTAGTCTGGCACACAGTACAGGTGCTGCCACTAGTGCTTGAACTTAAGGACGTCCCGTCTTCCCGGGGCCGAAAAAAAAATGATCGGGGAGGATGAAAATTAATTTTGGGAGGAATTTGAGACGAGAGTTGAAAGAAAAATACTGCATTCTACATTAGAATGAACGTCGATGAAAATGAGTGCACGTTTGGTGTAGCGCACCGTTATTATTAAACCCGCTTTACAACATAAACCCACACACCGTCAGTGCCCGATCCATCCCGCACGCGCGCACACACACAGCACATACCACCACCTCTGACCTCACGACAGCAGCAGCGGCAACGGAAAACTAGTCCCAAGTCAATGAGGTAAGTTGGCTAGTATTAAAGTTACCAGTTAGCTAACGTTAGAAAGTTTGATGCTAACGGTAACGTTACAGTTAACGCTCGCTAACGAGTCGGCAGCCGACGTTTGCATTTACAGTGAGTGAGCTGACGATAACGTTACGTTAACTAAGAGGAGTCTAAACTCTGCAACAGCTCAAATCATGTTACTGATGTTAACCACTTATTTACTTACTTACTCCTCTCTTCATCCCTGTTGGGTAATGAGGCTGCAATGAGATCTCCCCATTGCATTTTGTCCGTGGCAACATGCTGCTCCTCTCCCCATGACAGTAGCATCTTGTCCAGCAGCTCCTCCAATTTTAGGACGCACCATCTAGCAGGGCCGGTTCTAGCTTTTTGGGGAGACTTTTTACACATAGAAAATATTTAGGAATGCTCTCTCTCTCTCTGAAATGACCTGTGATTTGCCAAAGTCTCCCGTCACAGGCTCCAAGAGGAGGTGCTGAAGTCCAGTTTTCTCTCAGAACACTTGAATTACAATATGCCGAAAGGTTATTAGGGACTTTTTGCCCAATGATGCCAAAAATATTCTGCCTACTGCGGCTTTAATACATCCATAGCTCCTCCTTAACACCATCCTGAACATCATCATCATGAGCCTGAACCCCACATCATTCCAGCTGGTGATATTCTGATTGGAAGGACGGTGGAAAGGGATTTGCAGCTCTGTCATGCACAGGGCCCAGAGGTCAGACCTCACAGGTCAAGGGGTCACTCCATTAGTTACATAAGAGCTTTAAGGGCCGTGCCACTGACTTTCACCCCCAGCGTCCGGATTGTATATGATGTATTCTATTCTAGTCTGTTCTGTTCTGTTGTTATATGTCAAAAGTTCATTTGGAAATAGTAGTTTGACAAATAAAATCTTGACACACTACTGGCTTGCTTTTCCCGATGCATTCAACCCGGCAACCAAACCCTTCCTAATGTGACTATGCTGTAACAGCATAGGGGACAACATAAAGTAGCAGTAGTCATCGGTCTGAGTTAGCCAATTTAAGTGCCCCGGTGTTACAGTATTTTAAGTGCTCTTTTTTTGTATTTTCGTGAGTACAAGCAGAGGGATACGTACTGGTACTCAGATGTAGGTTGATAACAAATCTATAGCAATAAATCTAGGGATGCACCGATTGAAAAATTATGGGCCAATACCGATAACAATGTTTAAAATAAAAATTTGGCTGATAGCCGATACCGATGTTTTGTTGTTGTTTATTTTGTTATTTATTCCCCCTTAGGTGCCGGGGGAAAAAAGGAAAAAAAAATAATCTTCATTATAAAAAATACTGAACTTTCTTCACTGTTAAATTAATTCAGCCCTTCATTCATATCTTGAATGAGCACAAATGAAATCATAAAAATGTATGAAACAAGCTTTAACATAACCTTCTTTCACATACAAAATAACTGCTTCCATTAGCTTGTATACAACTACCTACTCAATGAGAGGAATTTATTACCTATCCTAACAAAAACATTTTGCGAAACATAAATTAAACGCAATTAAATCAGCAGCTAACAACACAACATTTAGCCGGCACAAAATGAACGCAACACATAAACATCGGCCACTGCCATCGGGGAATGTCATGTTATTTGCCAATAGGCTGAGTGCGGTCAACAAGGTGAAAATCGACCGATACCGATGTTCGGCCGATAAATCGGTGCATCCCGAAATAAATCAACATGCAACTGCTGGGAGGATGATACCCAAATGATTCCCAGTTGATTCGAGATTAGTACCTATCCTTTGATATTCCTCCCCCAAATTTTAATCAACTTAAAGCTGAAGTAGGTGAGATTGGAGCAAATATGATTAAAAAAAGTTATTTTTATAAAACGGTCGCTATATTGTGACAGTAGTACATGAAACAGGTAACCTGAAAAAAATCATGTGCCCCTGTGTCCTCTGGGGTCCTCTGGTGCTCCTAACGACATCTGCAAGATTTCACAGACCGGAGGAAAACAAGCAGTAAGAGCTGATCTGAGGTCCGCTGTCCAGCTGCCGTCTATGAGAGCCGGCTGTCAATCACTCGCTTACTCCGACCAAACGGTCAAACTAGGCAGCGCTGATCAAATATGAATCAATATTATGTTACGTTAATGCCTATTTCTCTCCTCACATGTTTTCAGAATCATCTAGTAGTGCACGGTTTAGCTGTGAAATGAGAAAGTTTGTGACGCCGCCGCCGCCATTGTGAAATCTGGTGAAGGAACGCCAAGTTCTAGTCACATGACCGGAGCACAGCCAATAGGAACGCTCTCTCTCTGAAATGACCTGCGATCGGTCAAAGTCTCCCATCACGACTAGATGTTCTAAAGCCTGAAAACAGAGCCATGAGGAGGAGCAGAAGTCTAGTTATCTCTCAGAACACTTGAATTACAATATGCTGAAAGGTTATTATGGAATTTTTGCCCAACGATGCCAAAAATATACTGCCTACTGCCACTTTAAAAGGGGATAATATGTTAATGTTTAGTTTTGAACAATGTGGCCACATTTTATTATTTAAGTAATAGGAATAATTTCGGGGGCACTTTCACAAGCCAACATTTAGTCTCTGGTGCAGTTTGTTTGGGTGGCTGTGAATGCAGTAATGGTACTCTGGTGCAGACCAAAAACAAGCGAACCAAAACGCAGGCTGCTTGTGCGGGCCATTTGTTGAGATGGACCCGGTAAATGACAGGTTAACATGAGTGGGAGAGGACTGATCTGGACTTCTGCAGAAGTCTGATGTTTGCCTGACATCTGGGCCAAAGAGAACACACTAAATATGCTGAATAAAATCCACAAAAATTGGTGACATTTATGTCATTGGAGATCAGTGCAGAGTCGAGTGAAAACACGTTGACAGCAATATATCAAAGTCTGTGATTCCCTGCATAGAAGTGGCAGCTCTTGAGGGGAAAAAGATGAATTCGCTCCTTCGCACACGCCCCATTTTATTTATTTGGTCCACTTTAACTTGTGCATTGTGAAACCGAACCAGACTAAATAGAAAACGAACCAAAAGTGTCAGTCTCACTCTGATTCGGACTAGTGACTATGGCTTGTGAACGCAACCCTTAAACAGTCCTGGGAAAATAAAATGAGTCAATACATTACAAAAATAAGGCAAAGATTAGAGGAAAATCTTTAAAAAAAAAAAGCGCAACTTGGTGCAGCAGTAATATGTCGACTCTCCTCCACTGTCTGTCATCTTGCGACTCCTCAGAAAAAAATAACAATTACCGAAGTTTATTATCCACTTGTGGACAAATTTTCTGCTGATTACATATAACGGTAATCTTTCATATGCAGTCCTGATGTCACGTCTGCAAGGACAGCTGCTATGTGTGTGTGTCGTATTTGTCTCCTTTGTCCTTGAGCCTGTTGGACGAGAGATAGAGAGAGAGAGAGAGACAGAGAGGGCTGATGTTATAGTCATGGTTGAACAGTTGAGTGTGTGTGTATGTGTGAAGGAAAAACCAGTGAGAGCCAGCAAGAAATACAGACCATAATAAACAAATACTGTTAAGAGACTGACTGAGACTCGGACTCCCGTTCTCTCACTCTCGCTCGCTGTTTGTTTAGGGAAGAGGTGCTCAGGTGAACCGTTGCCACGGCAGCCAGCTCCCTGGTTGCCAGGCAGCACTTCCTGCTCCTCTCCAGAATGGGAGGGGCCAGGTATTTTAGGACATTTTGGTGTGAAGAGGAGGAAGAGGAGGAGGAGGAGGAGGGAGGAGGAGGCAGCAGCAGAGAGTGTGAGAGATTTATATTTCTTGATGTTTTGGCAAAACTGAGACACATGACTCACGTGGTAGCTGTTCTATTCTATTTTCAAATAGGCTTTCTCTGTCTTTCTTTCTTTCTTTCTTTCTTTCTTTCTTTGTTTGTGTGTGTGTGTGTGTGTGTGTGTTTGTGTGTGTGTGTGTGTGTGTCATTAGGCTAATGGAGTAGTTGGCCAGCAGGTCGGTCACTCGCAGCTAGTCAGCTCCATAACCTAAGTACAGACTCTCAAACATGCGCTCACCCACAGCGTTTCATCCCATTATCTTGGCCCTGGCCCTGTTACCACGGCAGCCGGCCAAGTTGCTGTTGTGACACAGACTTCCTGTGACTTCTCGTGAGAGTTAGCGGAGTTTGGAGAGGAGCCACGCACTGTAAAGGCAGCATGAGCCAAAAATAGACAGACCAGTTGGACCCAGGCTTGTTATAACTTTAAATGCTTTAATTATTGTTTTATTTATTTCAGATCTTCAATTTCAATTCAAGTTTAGCTTTCGTGTGTGTTCATTCTACATTAAAAAATTGAAATTTTCAAGTTTCAACCTTGACAACTAACCAGACGAGGGCTGCAGCTAATAATTATTTACATTAATGATGTATTGGCCGATTATTTGATCACGTAATCGATTAATACAGTGGTTCATAGAATGTCATAAAATATTGAAAAATGCCTGTCTCAATTTCCTAAAGCCCAAGATGATGTCTTCAAATAGTTTGTTTTGTAAGACCAGCAGTCCAAAACCCAAAGATAATCAGTTGACAGTGACAATTCAGTTTTGTCGATCGATTTACCAATTCATTAGTTAATTGTTTCAGCTCTAAACCAGACTAATCTTCAATCTTATTAAACTAAATTCACTGCAGCCTATTAAAACAGGGCACTGTCAAAATAAAAGCTTATAGTCGTCTGACCAAATGAAGAGCAGAATCCAATATATTGGAGTTATTAATATTGAGATAACCTTTTCAGTGAAAGTAAGCCATAGCATATAGAGCTGTAACCATTAGTCAATCAATTAGTGGATTAAGAGAAAATTAATCTGCACCTTGTTTTATTCATATAAAAAATAATAAACTTTATTTGTGTAGCACTTTTCTTAACATTTCAAAGTGCTTCACAACGAGGACAAAAAATACAATAAAACAATAATAATTAGGGCTGTCAAAGTTAACTCGATAATAACACGTTAACACAAATTTGCACACGCTGACAGCTGTTGTTGCCTGTTGGGCTGCAGTTTGCCATGTTATGATTTGAGCATATTATTTTTTATGCTAAATGCAGTACCTGTGAGGGTTTCTGTACAATACTTGTCATTGTTTTGTGTTGTTAATTGATTTCCAATAATAAATAAATATATATACATGTGCATAAAGCAGCATATTTGTCCACTCCCATGTTAATAAGAGTATTAAATACTTGACAAATCTCCCTTTAAAGTACATTTTGAACAGAAAAAATATTTCCAATTAATCGCGATCAACTGTGGACAATCATACAATTAATTGCGATTAAATATTTGAATTGATTGACAGCCCTAATAATAATAAAATACAAATGAACTACAATATAAATAAGAAAAAAATAAATTGTAATGAAATACAATTCACACAGGGATAAAAAAGCTTTTTTTAAAAAGAAAGTTTTGAGGAGAGATTTAAAATAGTAATAGTACTAGATTGAGCAGACTTAATCTCAGCAGGTAAATCGTTCCAGAGTTGAGGGGCACGGACTGCAAAAGCCCAATTTGGTGATAGCAAACTAAATATCTTTTGGTTGACTGTTGGTTAGACAAGACAAGACATTTTAAGGCGTCTTCCTGGGCCTTAGGAAATTGTGATCAGTATTTTTTCCACTATGTTCTTGATAGAAAAATCAAAGAAAACAATCATCAGATTAATCCTTAAAGGTCCCATATTGTAAAAAGTGAGATTTTCATGTCTTTTATATTATAAAGCAGGTTTAAGTGCTTTATAAATACTGTTAAACTATCAATATACCGAGAAATACACACAGTCCGTATTCAGAAACTGTGCGTTTGAAACAAGCCGATTTCTGTCCATTTGTGATGTCACAAATCTACAATATTTAGACCATTACACGGTTTTAAACGTAAACATTCTAAATGTGTCCCAGTTTGTTTCCTGTTGCAGTGTATGTGAATGACATCAGCTGACAGGAAGTAAACATGGACCCAAACTGTTGCATAGCAACGCAATTCTGTTGCAATTCCATTGAAATGCACTAAAACGGAGCGTTTCAGTCAGAGGGTGAATACAGGTATATTCAGGCAGACAGCAGGAGGAAAATAAAGTGTTTTTTTAACATTACAACATGTAAACATGTTCTAGTAGAAACACAAAATACAAGTATGAACCTGAAAATGAGCACGTTATGGGACCTTTAATGAAATTTATACTACAGACTAGGGCAGCTTGATTATGGCAAACATCACAATTATTTTTGTCAATATTGAGATCACAATTATTTAACACAATTACTCATTGACTTTGGAAACATCGTGCATTTAGAAAGAAAGTTCTGCAGCTTACATTTTAAAGTTGAATGTGTCAATCTGGTGCATTTTGAGATCGTGACGTTGTGCTCTTGTAAACAAATTAATTATAAACACATTGGTTGTATAGATGTGAATGTTAATGCAAAGAAAAAGTCACACCCACAAAGCCGACAGGTTGCCGACATCGCCGCACCGAGGCAGTCTGCTCTGGTTCAGTCCGCTCTGGGAGAAGAGAGCTCCGTCCCTTGGAGTCTCCGCAGACCGCACATGTAAACAAGTTTATTGTAAACCATTTTAGATTAGTTCACCTGCAGTTAAAGGTCAGCAAACAGTGGTGACAGGATGATGATGATGGTGGTGAAGAATCCACCCACAGTGAGATGCCCCCTCCCTCAGTGAGAGCTTTAAATGACTCGGATCGGAGTTTTGGGCTCAGAGCCAGCAGACCCCAGACAGACCTGCTGGTGCTGCTGTGCGTCTCTGTGCCTTTATGTGTGTGTGGTGTGAAGAACAACTGTGAGTGAGTGGGAGTGGGAGTGAGGGGAATGAGAGCTAAACATCTTCCTTTAAATCACATTACAGCTAAGTAGCCTGATCCTCACCTGTGACACACAGACACACACACACAAAGGCCTTCTGACTTTCATTCAAGGCAATTATTCTTTCTCTCTCTCTCTCTCTCTCTCTCTCTCTCTCTCTCTCTCTCTCTCTCTCTCACGCTCATACTTCCATCCAGTGTATTGTACAAGACCAGTCGGTGGCGCCAGAGGACCAGGGAGCCACAGTGAGCAACAGGGCGCAGCTTGTTTCCTCAATGTCATTTAATTCCTGTTCAAACACCAATGTTAGTTCAGCACACAGCACACGGAGGAATCATTCATAAATGTAGAGCAGTGAGACACCAGTTGAGTTAAGGTTAGGAGTCATGAGTTATATACTGTATATATTATTATTTATTTTTTTATAAAATTTCATCAGGATCTAGACAAACCGACAAAACAACCGACAAAACAACCGACAAAACACAAGATAAGATCAAACTAAATTGGCTTTATTGATCCCCAGAGAGGAAATGTACATGCTACATACAGGATAAGAAAACAAATAAATTAGCTCACAATGACTTAGAGGAGTTCTTGTGATGTCAGAATTAAGAAGCTTTAGGTTTTGGACTGGCACCTGTGTATATATTTATTACTGGAAATCAATTAAAATACAGAACAATGACAAATATTGTCCAGAAACCCTCACAGGTTCTGCATTTAGCATCAAAAATATGCTCAAATCTAGGGATGCTAAAAAATTTCTTAACCGATAACCGACCCTCATTAATCGATTATTAACTGTTAACCGACAAGGTTAGTGCTTCGCATGCAGCGGTGCTCCAGCGGTGCAGCTCAATGCCAATAAAACAGAGGCCCTGCTCATCGGCTCCAAAAACAACCTCTCCAAATCACAAAACACCACCGCTCCAAACCTCTTCATCGATGGCTTCTCCGTCCCATTCTCCACCCAGGTCATGAGCCTCGGGGTCACCCTAGACAGCACCTTCTCCTTTGCACCCCACATAAAGAACGTCACCTTTCTTCCACCTACGCAACATCTCTAGACTCCGCCCATCCCTGTCTCACTCCAGCACAGAAATCCTGGTCCCCGCATTTGTTACATCCTGGATCGACTACTGCAACGCTGTCTTCTCTGGCATTCCCACCAAAACTGCTCAACAGACTTCAAATCATTCAGAACTCTGCCGCCCGAATCATCACCCGCACCAGATCCTCCGACCACATCACCCTCCATTCTCATCCAACTACACCGGCTCCCTGTTCAATACCGGATTGACTTCTAAAACCCTCTGCTCACATACAAAGCCCTCCACAACCTCGCCCCCACCTACCTCACTGACCTCCTTCAGGAGTACACCCCCTCTCGTTCCCTCCGCTCATCATCAGCTGGTCTTCTGACCACCCCGACCTCACGCCTCAGCACCATGGGAGCTAGGGCGTTCAGCTGCTCTGCTCCCAGGCTCTGCTCCCAGGCTCTGGAACTCCCTCCCTCCACACATCTGGCAGTCTGACACCGTTACAACATTCAAATCCCTCCTCAAAACTCACCTGTTCAAACTGGCCTATTCGCTGTAGTGTGTCCATCAGTTCATCATACATGTCTGCATAAATGTGTCTCTGTCATGTCTGGCTGGGTGATATCTGTTTGAGTGTAATTTTATCTCTGTAAGGTGCCACCAAATAAATGTATTAAGTCTGTAAAGGGGAGACCCGTGGGTACTCATAGAACCTATTTTCATTCACATATCTTGAGGTCAGAGGTCAAAGGACCCGTTTGAAAATGGCCACGCCAGTTTTTCCTCGACAAAATTTAACATAAGTTTGGAGCGTTATTTAGCCTTTTTCGTGACAGGCCGGGCCGCTACAACCTAAAAGTTGCAAGCTGCGTTAATGCGTGGAAGAAATTAGTGGAGTTAAAATGAATTTGCGGTAACGAGTTATTATCGCGTTAACTTTGACTAATTGCCCTAATTGCAGTAATTGCTGGGACGATACAGAAAAGAGCAGTGCAACTAAAGTCTACATCACAATCCAGGTTAGGGTTGGCAAGATTTCTTCAAAAAGCAAAATGACATGTAAAGTACAAATTGGACGGACCGAAAGATCAGAACGTTTGGATATGACCTTATCGTCTGACACCAAATGCCTTTACTGACTACAGGAAGTTGTTGTGCTCCACAATAGAATGCTGGTCATTTATTAAGCTCATTTTTTCCTCCATCATTTCTTTGTACAAAAGCAAAACAACAATAGACGCCAAGGAGAAGCCACCAGGAAACACATTCTGGCTCAACAGCAGTACTCGCACTGTCTATATAAACCTTTCCCTAATATCTCCCCTTGTAGAAATGAAAAAGTTGAGCTAAGCTTTTCATTCTCACACGGCACTACTTAACCCTGTTTGGCTGCTTAGCTTATGTACTTGAAAAAAGCAAGACAGAGGTTGGATTTATGCTCCTATTGCACACAGTATGTTAACATTACAAGAGAAAAAGGCTTTTAGGATGAGGACTACCGATGTGATTGGTGAACGTAATGCTACATCAGGCTGGGGATGATGGAGTGTATACTACCCCAAATCCAATAAAGAGCAGGATAGAGCAGCTAACATTAGCCTCAACTCTGACATAGTAGCATCCTGGACCAGCTTCCACACTGTATGAAAATACTATAAATTGGAATTAAATGTTGCGTGGCCCAGTCATGATTGTCACAGCCTCTAATGCACCCCCCCTATAATAAATGCCCTCTTTCTGATCCCACTCCGTGCTCAAATGGGCCACAGGTGCGCCAAGTTAGCCATCCTGATGAAAACGCCTATGGTGCGTGCATATTAGCGCGTGCACGTGCGCGCGCATGAACGCACACATGCAGGAGCGTACACTTTAGGGTCCCGTTTTGGGGGTTTGAAATATGGTCACCCTACCTCAACTCTGACATAGTAGCATGCTGGACCAGCTTCCACACAGTACAAAAATACTACAAATTGGAATTAAAGGTTCCGTGGCCTTGGAGGTACTGCTGGGTTAGGTCACTACTGTAGTTAGTAAGCTAGTTAGCTGCTAACATTAGCCTCAACTCTGACATAGTAGCATGCTGGATCAGCTTCCACACGGTACGAAAATACTACAAATTGGAATTGAATGTTGCGTGGCCTTGGAGGTACGGCTGGGTTAGGTCACTACTGTAGTTAGTAAGCTAGTTAGCTGCTAACTTTAGCCTCAACTCTGACATAGTAGCATGCTGGACTAACTTCCACACAGTACGAAAATACTACGAATTAGAATTGTGTGGCCTTGGAGGTACCGCTGTGTTAGGTTACTACTGTAGTTAGTAGGCTAGTTAGCTGCTAACATTAGCCTCAACTCTGACATAGTAGCATTCTGGACCAGCTTCCACACAGTACGAAAATACTACAAATTGGAAGTAAATGTTCCGTGGCCTTGGAGGTACCGCTGGGTTAGGTCACTACTGTAGTTAGCTAGTTAGCTGCTAACGCTAGAAATGCATGTTAGAGCAGGTAAACACACTAATCCTTCCCTTACACTTTTTCTCGGGTTTTTGTTTTCGAAAGGCCGAATAAAACTACACCACATTCCAAACTCTTTATATAACAACTATCACAACATGGGGACAAATCAGAGGGCAACCTCCGAGTCTGAAAAGTGAAGCCGACATGGAAGTGCCTTAAACTTGCATTCTTTCTAATAGCCAGCAGGGGGCGACTCCTCTTTCTGATTGTATAGAAGTCGATGAGAAAATGAGCCTACCTCTCACTTGATTTATTACCACAGTAAACATTGTAAACATGAGTTTATGGTCTCAATCGCTAGTTTCAAGTCTTCTTCAATACAGCATGATGTTCATTTAGTAAATTATGGTCCCATTTAGAGTCAGATAGACCATAAAGCAGGGGATGCTTTAGGGTGGGGCTACCTTGTGATTGACAGGTCACTACCACGGTGTTGTCCGCTCTGGGAGTTGTCTGTGTCTTCGTCCTACAACTTAACCCTTTCACAGTGTTTTTACTTCATGGAAGTTAATTGTAACATATTGCCTGCCCTAAAAATGTCTTATTCAGTGTTTGGTTGTTGTTAGCTCCACCCTCTCGTGTCACTTCTGGTTGCAAGAAAGCAAGATAGAGACGGCCAAAAACCAAGATGGCAATGGGTGACGTCACAGTAACTACGTCCACTTCTTATATACAGTCTATGGTACAAATCCCAAGGTTGACTGACCTGCCGTGCCTTTAGTTCTGGTTGCTAAATCACGATTGGACAATTGCTATTTGAAAGGAGAGGTTTAGTGAACAGTCAATTGTAAAAAAAAAAAAATCAATGAATAGCAAGTGCTGAAAAACCTAATTTTCTCTTTTGCAGAAAAGCCGACGTTGAGAAGAAAGCCTGATTCATCTGTCCGCCTGTCCATTGTCTGTCCTCCAACACATGGCCGACTCCGAGGACCCACTTTAACGCACACACACTCACACAGTGGAAAGGAAAGGGGAGGGGTGTCCAGGTTCAACCTTCATGAATTCATCACACGCCTCAGGTAAGTCTCAATCTGTCTTTCTATCTCAAAGAGCTGCTGTGGCTAATGCTGACGTACTGAGTTTAGTGGTGGTGGTAGCTCAGACATTGGGGACTGGCTTGTGACTGGACATCGCTAGTTTGAATGCCTGTGCTTTCAAATGTCTTATTTTCTTCTGTTTTGTCTCTATTTATATAAGCATACTGTTTTTGCTGGTGGGTATACCTATACACAATACCAATACAGGATAACATTCTTTCACATGATCTCTGTGTTTACTGTGTCAAAGTTTGGACCTCTTAGTTGGATCCATACGAGCAATGCAAGCTTCAGCCTTGTTTTCTTGGGGTTGGATTACTCAGTTGTGTGGTTTGTTGTTGTCAGCTCACTCAATTATATAAAGGGATGTATGTATTGTACCATGTATTATGTAATGTATACCCTGGTTAAGATTAAAATGTCAACAACGATTGCATTGATTGCCATGAAATTTACATACAGCCATTCATGTTCCACACATAAATGGATTTTAATAACTTTGGTGATCCTCTGACTTTTCCTTTAGCACCATCATCAGGTCATAATTTCAATATGTCAAATACTTTAGTTTATAACCAAATACCTGCACAACTAATGACATCCCCGTCAGCTTCATCTGTACTTTGTGTTTAATGCTAGCAGATCTTAGCATGCTAACACGCTAAAATACGGTGATAAACGTTTAACATCAGCATGAGAGCATCGGCTGTGTCAAAAATCAACCCCTTATTCATTCATTCACTCACTACACCCTATATAACACAAACTCAATACTTTTTACAACTTTTTTTTTTACAATTGCAAAAATTAAAAATGTAATTTTAGTAACAAAATAAGAACAGGCAAAACAAGAAAGAAACACAAGTCTAAGAGTGTACAGGTATGCTAGCAGCTCTGTGAGGCTGTTCATAGGCACAATGGTGCTTCAAGCTAAATGCTAACATGAGCATGCTAACAGTGATGATGCTAACATGCTGATGCTAAGCTTGTATAGTGTTACCATGGTCACATCTTAGTTGAGCATTTTAGGATGCTTGATATTAGCACTAAACCTCATGTACAGCTGAGGCTGATGGAATGTCATTAGTTTTGCAGGTACAGTAATTACCAAAGTACAGTAAATACCAAAGTATTTGACAGATTTTGCCCTGATAACGGCGCTGGTAGGAAAAAGAAAGGAAAACCAAAGTTATCACCATATCGGGCAAGTAGATGAAATGTTTTACTTGCCTTACTTGTCAAAGTTACTTGTCCAAAATGGAAAATGTAGGCCTATTTCAAATAAATAAAATCAACAGGGATTTGTACAATTAATATAATTTATTAACATACAAAACATACAGTTAATATAGTCTCCTCAAAGCCACCAGACTCCATTGACAGAAACAGTAATCTTATCTCACTGATCATTGTATTAAGCACTTCATTCAAACTCATCAAAACTGTCTTGGTTAGTCTTTCCACTGTTCCAACAATCACCAATTCTGGTAACTTTCTACAGAAGCGTGGCATTAGAAGTTTTAATTGTGTATTATAACGTGCTTAGAGCTAACATTAGTGTTAGGAAGTTAAACATGTCATAGTTCCCTCTATTATCTATTTTATATTGCTGTGAAAACATCTCCCTCAATCAACTGTATTTATTCAGGTTTCTCCCCAAGAACTACATTTTACAAGAATACATTTGAACACATCATGATACTATAATAATAAAACTTAAAGTAACCTCCATTAATGTTAGCTTTTAGCTACGTTATTTAGCCAAGCAGGACTGTGCTGCCCACTGGCTGCTAACAGCTAACGTTAACTAGCCCTCTTCCTGCCAATTTCAACACGATCACAATGTAGCATTACCGGGGATCGGCGACTAGAACGCATTAATGGAAATCTCCCAATCACATATTTTTATTGAATATTGACTGATAACGATCGCCATCACTAGGGATGCACCGATATCACTTTTTTTTCAGACCGAGTACAAGTACAAGTACTTACATTTGGGTACTCATCGATACCGAGTACTTCTCTGTGCCAAATTACCCTTGTTAACAGCCAGCTGGAGGGTGTGAGCGACACACGGCAGGCTGGGGAGACCCGCATACGAGGCGGTGCGCCGTGACCGGCTCTAGGTCGGCTTGGAAAGGCTCGGGGCGAAGGTGCTTCCCGGGGGCCGCAGCTTTACAGCGTTCCCCGCCCGGACCTCGCCGCACCGTGGACAAAGGGCTTGCTGCGCCTTCTCTCCCCACCGGGGGCGGGCCCTGATCCCAGTGTAACTGTCGACAGTGCGCCACGAACACGTCGTGCCGCCAGATCGGGGTTCGGCCCACGTAAAAGGCGCCAGGGGTCTGCGGAGATGTCGGCAACCCACCCGACCCGTCTTGAAGCACGGACCAAGGAGTCTTACGCAGGCTTGAGTCAGAAAAAAACCTGTGGCGCAATGAAAGTGAGGGCCGGCCCGTCTCGCCCGCACCGTCGGGAAGGTGGAGCGTGAGCGCGTGCGCTAGGACCCGAAAGATGGTGACGAGAGGTTAACGTCACGCTGCCGTAAAGTGGTATCGGAGCAGTTTTGCGAGTACGAGTACGAGTACATGAGCACAGTATCGGACCCAATACCCGACACTGGTATTGGTATCGGTGCATCCCTAAACCCTCAGTTTGTAAAAAATCATAGAGTAAAAGAACAGAGCACCACAAAGGAGGCGGGCTCTCACATAGAACAGGATGCCCAAAAAGCACTGAGCAGCATTGAGCAGCACAGATGTGCTTTGTGCACATTCTAATTGAATTGTGTGATACAGAGTGTCGGTGGATACATTTAAAATTGATAAGCCGGTGTGAGATATAAAGTGCGCATTATTTACTGTACGATTGTGTTTGTTAGCAATCAACGGGTGGCAGATGAATTAATGAGGTAGCACACTGTCAGGACACCTGTACGGCCTCCGTTGGTATTTCTTGACACCTTTGTCTCGGATTGAGTGACTGGTTGACTGACTGTAATGTGGTTGTCATGGATACAGATATAGTACATAACGCACACACACACACACACACATAAACACACACAGACAGCAGTGTGACTCCAGGGGTTGATGCGCCTCAAATAGAAACGCAGAGATGAGTCATCCGCTGAGCTACTGCAGTATACACACACACACACACACACACACACACACACACACACACACACACACCTTTAGCAGATGTGTTTAGTATGTGAGACCATTAAGATGGGAGACATGTTGCCCGGTCAGTTGCATCTCTCTCTGTCTCTCTTGCTGCCAAAGTGACTTAAAAGGATGATGTAAGATAACAGAACACATCTTTAATATATATAACCGCCACAGCACTGGATGATAGAACAGCAATGCAGCAGCTCAAGTCAATGTAAAGCGATACAGGACATTACAAAAAGTGTTCAGTATTTACATGTCCTCCTCTCTTTCTATGTATTTAGTCTCTCTGCTTGTGAGTCATACCGAGTTAGCCCTGAATCTGCTCCGAGGACACAGAGCTGTTTACACAGGAGGTGAGGGCGATGAGGGTGACGAGGAGGAGGTGGGATGAAGGTGATGATAAAGTGATTTAGTGAAATATTAGCGTTCCTGGAAAGGAAAGGAAAGGAAAGGAAACTCATCACGGCAGCAACGATCAGCCCATGAGCTGAGAAGCTGATGAATACAGAGGAGTTAAAAATGTCCTGAGCTGATCTACTGGATCTGTACTGGGGCCATTCAAGAGTTTTTTTTAAAGGGGACATATCATGCTCATCTTCAGGTTCATACTTGTATTGTGTGTTTCTACTAGAACATGTTTACATGCTTTAATGTTCAAAAAAACATATTATTTTTCTCTTACTGTCTGTCTGAATATACCTGTATTCACCCTCTGTCTGAAATGCTCCGTTTTAGCATCCGTCTCTTTAAGGCCCAGTCTGCTCTCTGATTGGCTTGCGAGAAAAATATGGTGCCCTGTTGCAAAGGTAGTTCTCAAGCTGTGGGCGGTATATTCTAATGAGGCTGCATGTGACATAGGAAGGGGAGCCAAAATCTGAATGGCTCGTTGAATCACATGTTTTTTCTGATCCAGGCAGCCCATAAAAAACTGACTGGGTCGTCTTATTTCACAGTTTGTCTGTTGGCAGGCACAGATACCCAAATGGATGTGCACAAGCATTGAAAAAGTGAGTTTTTCACGCTATGTCCCCTTTAATATCAGGAGTGTAAGAAAATATCAATACACATGAGGTTTGCGATATTATTTTGTGATACTGTATCGATTCTCTTAAATGCCGTATTGATTTTTTATTTAACGTCTTAAAAATCCGATGACCCACCGGAGGACCCGGGCGCTATTCTGTCTTTTGGAGGTTGTAGCGTGAAGGTACTTGTATTATATGAAACTAGAAAAATTTAAGGAATCCATTGGTACCAACCATGTCATACTTGCATGTCAAGAAGGAGGCTAAATAACGCTCCAGACTTAGGCTAAATTTTGGAGAGGAAAAACTGGCACGGCCATTTTCGAAGGTATTTGAATATTTCTGCATACTGAGGTCCCTAAACAGTTTTGGAATTGCATAAATTGGGTATCACTCTAAAGCTGAGACTCTTGTGGATCCAATGAGTCCAATGTTCATGTGTGATGATGTTAGTCCTCTATAGTAGCCATTTCACATTGTGACTTTTTTTTTTTTACTCATATTTCATACATATGGTGGTGTGTCTTTATACTATTTTCCTACAATTAGATTTGAAAAAAATCGTAATATATCGCCTTGCTTACAGTATATAAGCAATAATATATAGTATATATATTATAGTTATATATATATAGTTATATAGTTATAGTATATATATTATAGTATATATATATATACAGTATATCGCAATACATTGAATCGTTACCCCGTATCATGATGCGTATCGTATCGCCAGATTCTTGCCATGCTCAGCCCCATTTATTACGTTAGCTTTGGTTGCATGAAGGCTGATTTCTTCTGATCCTTCGTTTGTTTTTTTTGTAATCCACACACTCTTTTAGTGGTTGACATCCCATTTCACTCCGTTAAAACACTGGAACCTATTCCTTAAAGCACAGCTTCACTTAGGACCGAGCTGCTGAATGGAACAAACAAATACTATAAATAGCAGCAAGCAGTTTCAATTAATAATACCTACACTGACAGCCAAGTGAGGGAAAGTGAGCAGTGGAGCTTTTGGTGATAAAGCGCCATTTTTTGGGGATTCTCCATCATGAAATTGTTTGCGTGTAGAAGTGTACACAAGAAAACAACACATTGTAGTTTCACTGCCGTTTATGTATTGGACTGCTTCTTGGCCAGGCAAAGTCTCTTCTGGGAGTCTTGTCCTTGTCTTTTTTTAAAAATCATTTTTAAACATATTTCGCATGGATTAAACACAAGATATAGCGGGATAATTAGTGAGATTCAGAGGTGCAGATTTTGTTACCTTTTTGAACACAGCCAAGATAGCTGTTTCCTCCCTCTTGCCAGGATGGGGGGGGGCTTCGGAGGTGAAGCCTCACGCGTCCCCAAAACAAACACAAACAGACACTCTTGATATGGATCCCACAGATTTATTTATTAGGGGTGTAACAATTAATCTACTACGTCGATGTATTGATTTATATTCCTACGATCCGACTACATCGATAGGTACTCGGCAAGTTGTCCTTAACGGGGGACGTATATCAATCTAAAATCGATTTGCAAGTTAAATAATCGATTGTATCGATACTAAGAATTTCCACCTTGTATTTAGGCACGACAAACGTTATATGGATGTATATTTTTTAACACTCTTATTAGTAAAGAAATGTTAAATGTTTCTCCGGTTCACTCTCCCTGTGTATAACGTCATCGACATGCGCCAGCTTGGCCGGCTCTGCAGCGCGAGCGTGCATGCAGACGAATGGCGCCCCTTTGCCTGGACTCTTCGCTCTCTCACCCGGTAGCGGCGTGGAGGGAGACGGGCACCGGTCTGCATGAGCTGCCGGCGCTGCGGTGCCGGCAGCAGAGTTTCACTTTCGGGGCATTACGTGATGAGGTGTTATCAATCCACTGGACGAGGGCGGCTTCAACCACAGGTTCTCGTACGGATTTGTTTTTTACTCAGAGAAAATTACTTTCTTTTTCCCGTCATGATATCGATGTGCACGCAGCATCGGCCTCACGTATCAGCCGGAAAGCAGACGGTCCGCGAGGCAAATTATAACGTTAGTCTAACGTAGTTTTAAAATGTTTTTCCGCATGTTTTCATGTATGAAAAGAGCCCAAATGAACACTGTAGGTGGACTACTTGATTTACTATCAGCAGATTATTTAACCAGCGTTTGTGTAGGAATGATTCTGTCCCAAGCTGTTTGATCACTATCAGCTGTTTGATCACTATCAGCTGTTGATCTCTGTATTATTGCTCTACCGTTTATATTGACAATGAGGACAGAGGCAGCAGGTTAAACCACTGTTCATTTAACTTGAATAGAAGTTGGTTTATTTTATTTTGTGTTAAATACTGCTCTGCCTTGTATCTTGAGAACTGAATCAGCGGGTCCTGAAGTTGCACTTTTTATTATTTTCTAATAAAAGCTGTATGTATTTACCATTAATCATTGTTTACTTACAGTAAAAGTAGTAGTACCGTTAAAATCTCAACGATACCCATCCCTACAAAATTGAGTGCCAATCCATCAAGTAGATGTTGACATGTTATTACTGGATAAGTGAAAAAACATTGACCCGCTGGTGGCGCTAGATTGAATATCAATCCATCCAAGTTGTGGAGATATGTCACTCCTGACCAATGCGGTGGACCGACCCGACAGATCCGGCGTTGCCGCCATCCCGTGTGTCACAAGGCTCGCGCGGCGAATAAAAAAGTGGAACAGCGGTTCTGGCTGTTGCATCTCATCGGAAATAGCACACAGACGGGATAAGGTCGTGGCATGGGACAGCCGCCGTTAAAACGTGGACGATCGCCACCTACAGAAACAGCACACAATCAGAGGAAGAAGAGGTCACGGTCCCGCCCACGCTGCTTGATTGACAGGTGATCTCTGGGGCAGTGCAGTGCAGAAACATGACAGCGCTGAACGCCTCAACCCCCCTCTACCCCACCCCAGAGCTGTAGGCTTACTGCTCTCTCTCTCTCTCTCTCTCTCTCTCCGTCTATTTTTATCTCTAGCTCCTCCTCCTCCCTGGCAGGCTATTTTCAGCTATAGTCCCTCCATCAACCCCCCCCATCTCCTGTGTTAGTAAATGCTTCTCTCCTCTTCTCCTCTGCCCTGTTCTTTAATCTTTAAAAAATGCCATCCGATCTAACAGAAACGTGCAGCAAAAATAGAAAAAGGGAATGAATGGAGGGATGGACGTCGAAGGACCGTCCCCTCTAGTTCTCCTTCAGCGTGTCGCGAGGCTTACTTAAATGAAATAAGCTGTTGTTGACTTTCTCTTCATCCGTCTAACTTCCTTTCCACCCAGTGATCTACTTTCGCCCTCCTCCCTCTGCCACCGCTCTCTCTCTCTCTCTCTCTCTCTCTCTCTCTCTCTCACCGTTCATTCAGCAGCTCAAAGAGCGTCACACTCCCGCGTACACACACACACACACACACACACACACACACACACACACACACGGCGGTGACTCTCAGACAGTGAATATTAGCCGTCTGACCAGCAGCTGTTTCTGGTCGCTCGACTCCGCAGCCCCCTTCTTGTGTGTGTGTTTTTTCTCGAGGGATAAAGAGGACAACGTGTGATCTCTGGCTGTTCATTTCTTTTTCTGGGAGGATTCTAACTCGTCTTCTTCCAGTCCAGTCCTTCCTCTCCTCACATTTCCTCCTTTTTTTTTTATTATCATACCACTCTGTCTCCCTCCTCTTCCTTCCATTTCCCTTCTCTCTCTGTCATTCTCTCAGCGCTTCGTTCTAATTTTGGAAGCATGGAACCTCGGGGAGCGCTCTCCCAAAGCTATTTACGTCCTCGCCTCTCCTCCTCTTCCTCCTCCTCCTCCTCCTCCTCCTCCTCTCCTCTCCCTCTCGTCGGCCAGGAGGAGAACAGCATGAGGATCCTTTGATGCAGCCGAGCAGGGGAATTCTGCTTCTCCTCTTCTCTGTGTTTTTGTTGCTGTGTTGTTAGCTGTAGCGGCCGATCCCCTCCCATCACTTCTTATGGAAATGCACAGTTTCACAGGCGATACACGGCGACGGGTGTTCACCGATCACCTCCTGGTCTCGGTTTTGCTCGTGCAATTTGGCTGGAGGAGACTCAGAGAGGGTTTCGTTGCACCAGAGGAAACTTTTTTCTTCCATCTTCTTGCAACATACCAGCCACTGTCACTGTTTGAGGAACCAGCAAAGTGCTCCAGGTGATGTAGACAAGACCAACTGACCAGAAAGTCACATTTCAGGGTCCTTGCGAAGTCTGTACCTAAACTTGACTTTGATTTTGATTCAAGCCAAGCAGAGGGAAGGTTTCTGGTACCTGCAACCCGAGGCTACAACATTAGAAAAAGGGGATTTTTTTGTCCTTAAGTGTCAGTGACTGGTCATCACAGCACAAACAGAAGCTCTGGGAAAACTGAAAGGTGGAGGCAACCTGCAAAAATCAGCCTAAACTGGATTACACAATAAAAGCACAGAGGAGTTTTCTGCGTTCCCTTTGGGAATTTTTTGACGGAATTCATGGTCATTTTTTAAAGATCATATTACAATACAAGCACAGAAAACATTTGGAAGTTTTTGAATTTAACCGATTATTCATTTCATCCCAGAATGAGTAATCCATGATTCAATATTTTTGAAAGCATCTTTCAGTGGTTTTGTGTCGTCCTTGGCAACTCGAATCCTAAACCAAGCCATGCCGATATCTCGGAACTGACTGGTGTGTTTTTTCGTGACAAAATCGAGCGCTGCCTCTTGTCTTGGCATGCTGTTGCATCCCACGGTGTCAGGATTGTGCGCCATGTTGCAGACCATCTATGAGACTGAGTCCTGTTTTTCCTCCGCCAGCACAGACAGCCACCACCAGCCTCTGGAGCTCCTGAGCGGCAACAGGGGCTCCAGCGCTGCCATGCCCACCGCCGGTGAGTCATCTGTGGGAAAGGAGGAGGGGAGGAGGGGGGGGGGAGATGTATGCTGGAGGTTGTGTGTGTTTTTTTTTTTCTGAAGGAAGGCTTTTGCACAGAAGCTGTTAGTGTCAGAAGTGCCGGTGAACAGTTATAGGCTCAAAAAAAGGATGTCTGTGTGTGGGGGGTTTTGTTGATAGGATATCAGGATGGACAGTAGGTTTGGGTCTAATGTTTTCAAACTGAGAGACACATGAGGCATAGATGAAGTGTAAGGGGCAGGGGCATGCCTAAACACAACAGGAAGTTAGTTCTTGTAGTTTGACCCGCTCATCGACATGGCCAGCAGTTAGAGCTGCAGGACTGGCTGTGACACACAGCTCACGGAGGCAATTAAGGTACTTTGAAAACCCCTTAGCACCCAACTGCTGCGTTTTGCTTCAAAATCCGTATCGCCTCTCAGAGTCATAACTCATTCAAGGCTCAACACAAACACCATATTTTTAAATTCAGTGTGACTTTCACTTTCCGAGGATATCATCTCTGAAAACGTCTATAAATAAATCGACTTAGAAATCACAGAAAAAGGTGTACCTTATAACTCCAGAACTTGCCCGACAATCGCAAAGTTTTCTTCAGTATCAAAGTAATCCAGTGATAGCTGTCTGAACGTCCATGGGTACATTGCAAACAGGAACTGCTAATAGCTCATTCGGCAATGCTTTTAAAGGCCTTTACACACCGGAAGGCGTGACGAATAAACGACACGAAAATGCGAAATACTCGCCTGTGAGTATTATATGTCTAGGGCTTTTATTGTGAAAAGCAAGAACGGAAGGAGTGGATCTGATCTGCGCTGCCTTTGTCAAGGTTGAAAGGAGTATTAAGCCCGGGACACACCGGGAATGTCAGGAGCGCGTGGCGGCTGTGTTACCTGTTGTTTTTTATTTCGGCATCCGTGTTAACAGGTTACAGCAGCGTTCTCTGGACAGAATTCCTTCATTTGTTAACTCAAGGCTTTTATTCTGAAATGTGTGCCGGACAGTGTTCTAGAACATGCAGTGACTTGGAGAGCTCCATGAATGAATATAGTACGGAGTTTTAATTGTGGATTATTACTATTATTTACAAATTACCACACGTTTCTAACCGTTCTCTGTCTAAAATAAATATAAATTGTATTCATAATGAAATGAAATGGCCATTAAAAGGCAAACTCTATGTAGAAAGACAGCAGCAGCTGCAGAAGCAGAAACGCAGCTGGTGTGAACTCCCGACGCGTGAATCACGCAGCCACCACGCCACGCAGCCGCCACGCGCTCCTGACGTTCCCTGTGTGTTTCGGGCGTTAGAATTTGCCGTCTTGGTTTCGGACTATGGAGCCTCTGTGTTGTTGTGTCATAAATATAGTTGTAACTCAACCCGTTCCGCACAACGTGTCGCTTTTTTGTGGTGTAATATTTGTGTTCTCAAAGTACTCATGACAAAAACAACAGTACGAAAACTACTGACATGCAAATTAATTGTACGAAAAAAAGGCTGCAGGTGTGTAAAGGCTTTAATGTTTACCAAGATGGAAACAATTATAGGCTAAAAAAGGGGGTCAAGTTGGAGCATACAGCTAACTCACTGACTCCAGGGCAACATAATACTTCCTGTTTACATCCCCCAAAGCCCTTCAATTATAAGAACTGTAGTTCCCAAGCTTAAAGCATGTTAATGCCCCAAACAGAACGACTAAAGAATAGCAAGAAAATCCATTAATATTAACTTGTTTTCATTTTGTACTCTCGTTGTAGTGGGACATTACTAAGACTCAGAATGTCCCATTGCAGCCCTGTCTCCTAAAAATGACGTTCCCATTAGGGCTGTTTAAGTTAACTTGATGATAACGCATTAACTCAAATTTGTTTTAACGCCACTAATCTTTTTAACGCATTAACGTAACTTGCAATTTTGAGGTTGAAGCGTCTCAGTTTTAAAGCTAGAGTGAAGATGCTGGCATCATATGAAACTAGAAAATCTCAGTCTTCATTGGTAGAATCCATTGGTACCAACCATGTCATACTGGCTTCTTGCGAAGGAGGCTAAATAACGCTCCAAACTTAGGCTACATTTTGGCGAGGAAAAACTGGCATGGGCATTTTTAAAGGGGTCTCTTGACCTCTGGCCTCCAGATCAGTGAATGTAAATGGGTTCTATGGGTACCCACGAGTCTCCCCTTTACAGACATGCCCACTTTATGATAATCACATGCAGTTTGGGGCAAGTCATAGTCAAGTCAGCACACTGACACACTGACAGCTGTTGTTGCCTGTTGGGCTGCAGTTTGCCATGTTATGATTTGAGCATATTTTTTATGCTAAATGCAGTACCTGTGAGGGTTTCTGGACAATATTTGTCATTGTTTTGTGTTGTTAATTGATTTACAATAATAAATATATACATATATTTGCATAAAGCAGCATATTTGTCCACTCCCATGTTGATAAGAGTATTAAATACTTGACAAATCTCCCTTTTAAGGTACATTTGGAACAGAAAAAAGACGTACTATTAATTTGAGATTAATCACGAGTAAATATTTAAATCGATCGACAGCCTAATGATAGTCCACGGGAGTCCACGTAGAGAGGAGGTCGAGGTGTCGGACGGGTCAAACAAACACAGGACTTTCACCCAGGCAGGTGACCGCTGTTCGTGTCCCGCGTGAAACTAAAAGTAAACGTCTACTTCTATTAATTTACGTCCCTAGTTTAAATATCGTAACAAACGTAGTCATTTTAAGCCCAACCATCATGTTTTTTTTTTTTTACTAAACCTAAAAAAGTAGTGTTGTTGCATTTTTGTTTGTTTCAATTTACAATGTTAACCATGTGTTTAAAACTGCAGCTGTAATCTGGGAGAAAATACATTTTCCTCGAAACGTAATTGAGAACGCAATTTAATTGTATGGGAATGTAATTTTGTTGGAGACAGGCTTACTATATTCCATTCATGTACTGTTGTTTGCCCTGTGTTGAAAACCTGTGGATATATAAAAAAAAAAAGGTCAATCAATTAAAATTGCGCCCGGTGTGACGGAGGTGTTGATGTAATAAAAAGAAGACATTTAAAGGAATGACTCAGTCTCGAAGCAAAGCGGATCCTTGAAGCAACAACAATGTCTCCTCTTCACTTTTTTTTGGGAGAGAAAAGGGCGAGAATGCCACCGGCGCTGTTCCATAAATCACACTCTCTCGTGATTCCCTGCAAAGTTCAATTCCACTGCTGTGCACAACTCCTCGTCAGTTTAGGGAGTAAGCATAACCTTTGTTTGGAGACTTTTTGAGACTTTGAAGAACATGTTTTGAACACAGAGCCATTAGCGTTAAGCATTGTGTTCAGCCAACTCCCAGGATGCTACCTTTATCTCCACTTTTAGTAGATGTTTAGTAGATTTAAAGGTCCCATATCATGCTCATTTTCAGGTTCATATTTGTATTTTATGTTTCTACTAGAACATGTTTACATACTTAAATGTTAAAAAAACAAACTTTATTTTCCTCATACTGTCTGCCTGAATATACCTGCATTTACCATCTGTTCGAAATGTTCCGTTTTAGTGCATTTCAACGGAATTGCACCCAGAATTGTGTTGCTAGGCAACCGTTTGGGATCATGTTTACTTCCTGTCAGCTGATATCGTTCACATACACTGCAACCGGAAATAAACTGGGACACATTTAGAATGTTTATGTTTAAAACTGAGTAATGGTCTAAAAATTGTGTAAAGGATCTAAATATTGTATATTCGTGACATCACAAATGGACGGAAACGGCTTGTTTCAAAAGCAGCGTTTCTGAATACGGGCTGTGTGTATTTCTTCATGGATTGAGCCTTTTGATACTTTAACAGAATTTATATAGCACTTAAACCTGCTTTATAATATAAAAGACATGAAAATCTCACTTCTTACAATACGGGACCTTTAAGTGATGCATCTAATGATAAACACACAGTATGAGCGAAGAAATTGTTGTGGGTATTCAACCTTTGGAGGTTTTTTTGAGAGCCAAGTCTGCTGAACAATGTGGCTACCAAAGTGAGGTGAGCTCGGCTGATGCCACCTCTTGATGCCAGCAGGGTGTTAGTTATGCCGGGTACACACTACACGAGAATCAAGCCGATTTTGGGCCCGATCCCTCCCTCCCAACAATTGTCAGCAAAGCCCCGATCCTTTGATGGTTCTAAAGATAATCTTTCCAGATGTTCCTGTAGTGCGAGGTATGTCGTATTTACATCCTCCGATCGGCTCGGAAGTCCATCCTGGCTGCAAATATTGTGTAATATTTACGATCAGATATCCTGTTGTGTGTGGGGAACCCCGAGGACAGCCGATGACACAGTCACGTGGGAAAGAACTATGCAATACCGGAAGCATAAAGTAGTAGCAAAGAGGCAAAACTCCGCAGCTTTTTTGACAATAGACGCTAAATGGTGCTCCGGTAGCGATTTCGCCATTTTGGACTGAAAACGCCAATGAGTCTGTGGCCATGACTGTATAAAGAGACGTCACATAATCAGAATTTAATGGAGTTGTAGGCTATTTACTAACACACAGGGCAAAAGCACAAGGCACAACCTCTTATTAGGGATGCACCGATACCACTTTTTTTCAGACCGAGTACAAGTACAAGTACTTACATTTGGGTACCCGCCGATACCGAGTACCGATACCAGTACTTCTCTGTGCCAAAAGACCCTCGTTAACAGCCAGCTGGAGGGTGTGAGCGACACACGGCAGGCTGGGGAGTCGAGTACGAGGTGATGCGCCGCGACTGGCTTTAGGTCGGCTTGTAAAGGCTCGGGGTGAAGGTGGCTCGCGGCCGCAGCTTTACAGCGCTCCCCGCCCGGACCTCGCCGCACCGTGACGGGGCTCCCTGTTCCCGGTCAGCTGTTGACCGGGGGCGGACTGTCCTCAGCGCAGCCCAAGTAAAAAGCGCCAGAGGTCTGCGGAGATGTCTGCATTCCACCCGACCCATCTTGAAACACGGACCAAGGAGTCTTAACGCACGCGCGAGTCAGAGGGTGCAAGCAAAACCCCGGGGCGCAATGAAAGTGCACGTGCCGGCTGACGTGGGATCCTGGCCCCCTCTGTCTGAAACACTCCGTTTTAGTGCATTTCAACAGAATTGCAATGGAATTGCGTTGCTAGGCAACAGTTTGGGTCCATGTTTACTTCCTGTCCGCTGATGTTATTTACATCCACTGCAACAGGAAATAAACTGGGACACATTTAGACTGTTTACGTTTAAAATAATATTGGTCTAAATATTCTATATTTGTGACATCACAAATGGACAGAAATCCTAACGGCTTGTTTCAAACGCACAATTTCTGAATACGGGCTGTTGTATTTCTCCGTATATTGAGCGTTTTGATAGTTTAACAGTATTTATATAGCACTTATGGGACTTTTAAGATTTGAAAAGTCTTTTAGTGTGGGCCAGCCTTTATAAGCAGGACGTTCACATTGATTTTCTTTCCGGCTGCATTTACAGTGATGGCTCACTGGCTAACCCGGGTCAGTGTATACTGTATGTGCGTTTGTACGCAAAATACATAGCTAGTGACTATGATGTTGTCAAAGCCTGGTGTAACACAACAGACAGCATCATCCGCTGTGGATGACCTACAGTCTGCCAGCCCATAATACTCCTGACCCACCCCTCAGTCTCTATAGCAACGCTACACATGTGACTCCTCTCTCTCTCTCTCTAAGCTTCTAATTTGTCTAAAGTACACACAGCCATTATACTATTTTTACCTCCCTCTCTTGCTCTGTCTTTTCTTTCTCTCTCTCCGTCTCTCTCTCTCTCTCTCTCTCTCCTGGCTTTTTTTAGAGTGTTTTGCAGGGCTGATGTCATAGTGCCTATTTTCTTTTAGCAGCGCAGAACGAACAAGACGGGGAGAGAGAGAGAGAGAGAGAAGAGAAAAGACGAATATTGGTTTCCAGAAATACCTCCCTGCAGCAGCAGCAGTAGTAGCGATGTGAAATCAGAGCGACAGAAACAGAGAAATGAGGGAGACAAAGAGTGAAAAGTCAAACTGGACATCCAACTATACACCTCCTGTCTTCATTCCTAGTGTCTTTATGAACCATTTCTTTTAGTGTTGCATCTTTGTTTCTTTATTAGATGTCTGATGATGACTGTAGATGGTAAATGTTATCCAAAGAAACAGATAAAGGAGCAAAAGCGAGACTTAAAGGGGACATATCAGGCTCATTTTCAGGTTCCTACTTGTATTTGGGGTTTCTACTAGAACATGTTTACATGCTTTGATGTTCAAAAAAACACATTGTTTTTCTCCTACTGTCTGTCTGAATATACCTGCATTCACCCTCTGTCTGAAACGCTCCGTTTTAGCAGCCTGTCTCTTTAAGACCCCCTCCAGAAAAAGCCCAGTCTGCTCTCTGATTGGCTTGCGAGAAAAAATATGGTGCACCTTTGCAAAGGTAGTTCTCAAGCTGTGGGTGGTATATTCTAATGGTGGGGAATAGAGATGCTAATTTTGAAACATTTTCTTAACCGATAACCGACCCTCGTTAACCGATTATTAACCGTTAACCGACAAGATTTTTGCCTCGTACCAGCTGCAGTGTGTGAGCACAACAGACAACTGAGCCTCCAGTTCACCGTCCAGGAGCGTTAACTTAGCAGCTACGATGCTGCGTGTAGTGTCGCGGACATGCAGCCACTTTCCCAGTAAAAGTCTCCACCGCACATTTAGTTTAGTTTAACAGGTTGTCAGCTGTGTGTCTTCCCGGCGTAACGACACTCTGTCTGCCCGGATTAACGATAGCGATTGTCCGACAGTGTGTGTGTTTGTGCTACGTTAGCATCTGTAGCTCTGCTGGTAGCTTCGTGCTCACCATTGTCACACACATACAGTCTATCACCGCAGCGAAACGCTACAAGTGGCCGACAGACCGTGTGTGTGTTGTCGGTGGCGTTCTAGCTGTGAACGTAGTTGCAGCAGATAGTGTGTGTACAGTTTATTTGTCGGTGAATAAATGCTACGAGGCTACAACTCATCCGCTCAAGCGAGCTATAGACGGGAGCCAACTTCCTGTGTCTGTAACGCCGGCTCAGACTCTCTTAAGGTGGACCAGCTTTTCTCCTTAAAGTGACAAATTTTTCTTAGCTTTTTAATTAATTATTATATATATATATATTATATAAAGAGAACGGAGCTGACGGGAGAGCTAGAGACGGACTTGGACAAGTGAGAGGAAGTAGACATGTGGTGACTACGTCGGGTTTTCAAAATAAGGTGTTAACAAAGGGAACTGTATATACAAAATACTTCTATGGAAATAAGATTGGATGGATTATATTCACCAGAAGTATAAAACATTACATGTCCCTTATAAATTAAAAAGAAAATACCACTAATTTGTGAGGGAAATTACTTTATTCTTTGATTTTTGGGTTGCTGGAAAAAAATAATGACAATGACTGATATATTTGACTTCAGGACATCTCAGACTACATACATGCTGAAAATCAAACATTTTCACTGTATTAACTTAGATATTTTCCAAAGTAAAAGTCCCTAGAAGTGTATAATTCAACTTTTTTCCATGGTCTAATGGTAAAGAAAGTTAACATAAATTTCAATAAATCGTAAAATCAATACTTAAAATTTGCTATACATATCGAATCGGCACCCAAGTATCGTGACAATATCGAATCGGGAGATAGGTGTATCCTAAATCCATCCCTATTACGGCCTCTTTAAGTTCAAATCAGGCTCTAGGAGGCACAGTGAAAGAAAAAAAATCTGTTTGGAGCCGCAAAACATTTGAGCATTGTGATGAAGGTAACACAGTTTATAGTCTACGTATATAGTATATAAGTCTAATGCAGTGAGGGCCAAAGTGTAAATGTACTACGGAGTATTAGGGCCACACTGAGGGAAAAAAAATCTGAGATTTCCAGAATAAAGTCATAATATTATGAGAAAAAAGTTGTAATATTATGAGAATAAAGTCATAATTTTACGAGAAAAAAAGTAATAATATTACGAGAGAAAAGTCATAACTTTATGAGAAAAAAAGTCGCAATATTACAAGAATAAAGTCATAACTTATCAAGAAAAAAAATCGTAATATTACGAGAATAAAGTCATAACTTACAAACTTACAAATAACACGTAAAATAACTACTTTATAATATTACGACTTTTATCTCGTAAACCTATGACTTTATACTCATAATATTCTGACTTTATTCTATTCTATATCTCAGATTTTTTTTTTTTCCCTCAATGTGGCCCTAATACTCCGTCGTACCGTCGTACCATAGACCTACAACAATGATAAATAAAAATGAAAATGTAAACAAAAAACAGTTATTCATTTCCATTTTTAAAAATCCACAGTGAGCCCAATTTTTGTGTTTAGCTCTCCATCTTTGTTGCTTAGTTCACGCTCCAGTGTTTTCTGCACTTCACCTCCACCTCATCTGTCAAGATTGAGTGTTTGTAGGTGGACTACTTTTCTTTTGTCTGTTCATGCTAACTATTGGTCTCTCTTCTTTTGGTTTATTCCAAACTAACCGGACACATACAAAGCTTCTTGTGTAGAAGGCTTTAAAAGCCAGTGAGCGTGTAGTAAAAACATCAAACTGAACATAGGCTGGATCAAAGTTGCTTTAAAGCAGGCACACGTGATGTAGTATTCCTGTCAAAGGCAAGAAGTTGGAAATTCCCAGTTGTTGGATTGTAATTCAGAATTGGTGCATTCCAGTGGTCCAATAAAAAAAAGTCTTTACCTCGCTAGTAGAAGATTCTCAAGTAACAAACTGAAACTGTTTAGTCACCGCCACCGGTGATACGTCGTGCCGTGACATGGATTTTGCAATGCAGTCATTACCGTGAGAAACACACACAGGTTTTTGGTTTTAGCGCACACACACACGAAGGAGATCTACTTGCCACAACAACCGATGAACAACGTCACACCCACACAGATTATATTGTCTATGGTTAGTGAGAGGTGCCACTTATGTGGTGCTGCTGGTATGATGTCAATACGAGTATCAACAGATTATTTTCGCTGAGAGCCGTGCGTGTCACACGGGGAAAAAAAAGGCGACGTACCGCTTGTCTACATCAGATCAGAACGGTCTTTGTTTAGTGCTAATTAGCAAACGCTAACATGCTAAATTAAGATGAACCTTGTTAACACTACCTGCTAAAACGTCAGCATGTTAGCGTCGTCACAGTGAGCATGTTAACATGCTGTTGTTAGCATTTAGCTCAAAGCATACCGCTGCACCAGAGGATAGTTTTGCAGAGCTGCTAGACCGGCTGTAGAGTCTTATTTTTGTTCACGTGAAAATCCAATTATATTAACATTTCCCTGATGCAGCTGCTCAGTTTGGGAAATTTACTGCTTTTCTTTGTCAGTGGGTAGAGCGGCTTGTCCTTTAACTTCAAGGTTGGCGGTTTCAAAGGGGTCCCTTGACCTCTGACCTCCAGATCAGTGAATGTAAATGGGTTCTATGGGTACCCACGAGTCTCCCCTTTACAGACATGCCCACTTTATGATAATCACAAGCAGTTTGGGGCAAGTCATAGTCAAGTCAGCACACTGACACACTGACAGCTGTTGTTGCCTGTTGGGCTGCAGTTTGCCATGTTATGATTTGAGCATATTCTTTATGCTAAATGCAGTACCTGTGAGGGTTTCTGGACAATATCTGTCATTGTTTTGTGTTGATAATTGATTTCTAATAATAAATATATACATACATTTGCATAAAGCAGCATATTTGTCTACTCCCATGTTGATAAGAGTATTAAATACTTGACAAGTTTCCCTTTAAGGTACATTTTGAACAGATAAAAAATGTGTGATTAATTTGCGATTAATCGCGATGAATCATGGACAATCATGAGATTAATCACGATTAAATATTTGAATCGTTTTACAGCCCTAATTGTGATATTTGATTTTCCCCATATCGCCCATCCCCGAATCTGACCGGGGCAAACATGGAACCTATATCTGTGCTTTATTCATACAATAATATTTACATAATGAATTGTAGCCAACTATTTAAAAAAGCTTTATGATTTTAAGTTCTCGGTGTGTGTGTGTGTGACGCATACAGAGTCATATTAGCACCGAGGTATAACCACCAGTCTGTGTTCGTCTCTACCAGGATTCACTGACTGGACAAACTGGATGTCTTTCAGTCTCTTTACTGCGTCCGTCCTGCTGCAGCGAGCTGCAGTCCGTTAGAGGCCGACATGATTGACTGAAACGTTGCCTCTTTGTCAGACTGTACGTTAGTGTGACTGTGTGTGTGCGTGTGTTTACCAGACTATAAATGTCTTCAGTTTGACGTCAGACGCTGGCTGCTGTGGAATGCTGCTCTCTTGCCAAAACGGACTGTTGTACACACACACTCACAGACCAGTCTCTCACACACACACATACAGGGACAGTGTGTGTGTTGTAGTGGAAGGGGAGACACGTGCGTCACAGTGAAACGCCAGAATATTTGTTTAGGTAATTTAGATGTGAGTGGCTGTGCACACACACAGACTTATTTATCCTCAGCTCTCAGTTTTGGGGCTTTTTTAACAACTTTTTTACTTGAAACGGCCACAGTGACTGAGCTAACTGAACGGTCACACACCAGCAAAACTGGACTGCTTCTTCTTTGCATGTGTGTGGAATGGAAACGTACGTCTGTTCTTTCTACAAGATGTAGTCAGAAATAAGATCTGAGCTTGCACCGAGCTATAACCCGTTGCTCACGACAGATGGCACGTTTCTCTTTCTCTGAGGTCAGAAGTCAGGTTGTGACTAAAGACAGTGAAGATTTGAAATGATGAAATGAAAAGTGTATGAAAAACCATACACTAGAAGACTTTGAAAAGACAAGTCTGACAAACCTCTCACATCTAAAGACAATGTGTCTTAAAGGGGACATATCGTGCTCATTTTCAGGTTCACACTTGTATTTTGGGTTTCTACTAGAACATGTTTACATGCTGTAATGTTCAAACAACACATTATTTTTCTCATACTGTCTGCCTGAATATACCTGTATTTACCCTCTGTCTGAAACGCTCTGTTTTAGCGAATTTCAATGGAATTGCAACGGAATTGCGTTGCTAGACAACAGCTTGGGTCCATGTTTACTTTCTGTCAGCTGATGTTATTTACATACACTGCAACAGGAAATAAACTGGGACCCATTTAGAATGTTTACGTTTAAAACTTTGAAATGGTCTAAATATTGT
>CAKALU010008354.1:2148-14661 GCA_916700995.1 Hozukius guyotensis | reverse complement strand
AACCAGAATCTCCTGTGATAAATAAAACATACATTTGATTATGATGACGGTACACAGTAGCTGACAAACAGAGAGAAATACAACAGATTAACAGTGAAAAAGAAAGATCTTGAGCAGTAAGTGATTTTCTTCCTGACCTTAAGGTCAGAAAATAATAATAAAAAAATAAACTCATGTTAATTAACTTAAAAAAGGGTATATGTTTAGATTTTTAGGAAATAAATTATAAAGGCTGTCAATCGATTAAAATATTTAATCACGATTAATCGCATGATTGTCCATAGTTAATCGTGATTAATCGCACATTTTTTATCTGTTCAAAATGTAACTTAAAGGGAGATTTGTCAAGTACTTAATACTCTTATCAACATGGGAGTGGGTACTTGCTTTATGCAAATGTATGTATATATATTATTGGAAATCACTTAACAACACAAAACAATGACAGATATTGTCTAGAAACCCTCACAGGTACTGCATTTAGCATAAAAAATATGCTCAAATCATAACATGGCAAACTCAAGCCCAACAGGCAACAACAGCTGTCAGTGTGGCAGTTTGCTGACTTGACTATGACTTGCCCAAACTGCATGTGATTATCATAAAGTGGGCACGTCTGTAAAGGGGAGACTCGTGGGTACCCACAGAACCCATTTTCATTCACATATCTTGAGGTCAGAGGTCAAGGGACCCCTTTGAAAATGACCACGACAGTTTTTCCTCGCCAGAATTTAGCCTATGTTTGGAACGTTATTTAACCTCCTTCGCGACAAGCTAGTATGTATATACAGTATATACATGGTTGGTACCAATGGATCCCTTGGGTTTTCTAGTTTTATATGATGCCAGTATCTTCTCTCTAACTTTAAAACTGAGCCTGCTACAACCTAAAAATCGCAAGTTGGGTTAATGCATTAAAGAAATTAGTGGCGTTAACATGTTATCGCGTTGACTTTGACAGCCCTAGAAATAATATTTGAATTTCACCTTTAGGTCCAGGCATTCCTCTCTCTCCCTGCACTGACGTTGCTAGAAAAGCTGAAATAGAAAACAACAGTCAATGAACATAAATCGAGGGTGTGTGTGTGTGTGTGTGTGTGTGTGTGTGTGTGTGTGTGTGTGTGTGTGTGTGTGTGTGTGTGTGTATTCATGTAGTCAGTTTACAGTAGAAGTGCTGTACCTCTGTAGGACTGTGACTGCATTTCACTTCTTAACATCTGCTGGATCGTCATTTGAAGAGAAGCAGCGTCTATGTATCCTCCATTCACTCCAAGGCCAGTGCCACCATTGAAACTGGTACCAGCACCACCAGCACTTCCAGAACTGCCACTGAAACTGGTACTTGTTCTGCTGCCACTGCTGCCACTGCTGGCACTGCCACTGAACCTGGTATCCGCACCGCCAGCACTTCCAGAACTGCCAGAACTGCCACTGAAACCGGTTTCTGTACTGCCGCCTCTGCCGGCGCTGCCACTTAACCTGGTACCAGCACCTCCAGCACTGGCCCCAGTGGCCCCACCAGTCCCACCTGCGCCAGCGGAACCACCTCCAATGACGTCAACATTATTTCCACCGGTGGAACCGCTAGCACCAGCACCAGCAATCCCGATTCGTGTACTGGTGCTCGAGCCTCCACCTCCACCTCCACCTGCACCTGCACCTCCAGTGCCCAGGAGTAGAGTGTTGTCGGTGTGGGAGGTACCTCCTCCTCCAGCGCCTCCAGCAGTTCCAGCTCCAGTGCCTCCAGCAGCTCCAGCGGCTACAGCTCCTCCAGCAGCTCCAGCAGCTCCATAGGCGTTGATGACATTGGAAGTACCTGACAGCCGGCTGGTTCGAGCATTGGTCACCGAGGACTCGGCCTCCAGCGTAGCCACTCGGTTCTTCAGCTTTCTCACGTCCTCAGCTGAGAGGGACACCAACATTAGGTAAGATGAACATACAAGGAGCACATGTTTAGGCAGTGATAAGAAATTATTCTCAATCTGTAATTTGATGAACTAATCCAGTGTTTTCCACGGGTTACGAATGTATCTGTCGTAGCCACTTTCTCTCGCTCTGACTTCTGAAATTTGACCGCTGAATGCAAAACTATCTCTATCTTATTTTATTGTTAATGTCATGATTATTTGTTTATCATTCAGTTTTATGTAAAGCACTTTGTGTTGCATTTATGCATGAAACTGTGCTATGGAAATCAAGTTTATTCTTCTTATTATTATTAAAACAGAATTGCATTTAAAAATCAAATGCTCATCAAGGAAGGAAGTCACTTTCCCGATCTTAATGACTACACCTGAATGCACTATTCTTACTGACTTATCAATCATCTGAATTTCCAGGCAGACTGTAGAAAGGACAATAGAAATAATCAATATAACAATTCTATCTTTTTGAATGGGTTGGTGGATGTACTATATAATTATAATTAATACAAAAAATAACAACAATTCTGCAAAATAAAAACTGTAATAATGAAGATAAAACAAAAATTGTCTGACTCCAAAACATATATATTTGAATACACTACATAGTAAATGATTAGATACAGATATTATCACGGATCCTAATTACTTAATGTGTAGGTTAATAATAACTTCACTGTGTAAATCAATGGACAACAATTAGCTTGCAGTTCACTATTACCCTTATAAACCCTTATTACCCTCTCTTTGAATTGTAGTCATCTGTATGACTGTTTCTGCTGTTCAGTAGCTGCTAACATCTTCCCACCGCATGCTGACAAAATCTCATTAGCTAAAAATACAGAGGAGGGGTTTTCAAAGTCAGGACAGCGTGGAGTTCCCCTCAAATTTGAGACAACTGCCCAAGAGGAAGTATGTTGCTATGGAGTGAGTTAATCAGCTGTGGGCGCCAATTTGAGCCCCAGTTTTTAGCCTATACTTGTTAACATTCTGGCAAATTGGCACCTTTAAACGTATGCCGAATTAGATATTTGCAGTTCCTGTTTGCAACGCACCCATGTATCTATAGATCAGTTGGAAAATGGGGAATCATTTATTTTCACTATATAATTCACTATAGAAGTGATTCCGATGTGAGTAAGAGTCATAAGAGTGGCTATTCAGATCATAGGTTTCAATTCCTCCACTGTAGTTGACGACTATAATTCTTGTCTTAACCATATCTAACAACCAAAATCTTTTCAGATGGAGGTCCCAGGGGCGAAATCTTATCAAATGGGGTTCTGTGACCTAATGTGTATTAATTTAGGGCTCCTTGACACAAAAAAGGGTTGAGAACTATCATTGGATTACTTTGATAATGATGAAAAATGATTCTCAGGCAAGGAACGTTTTTTTTCTATGATTTCTAAGCAGATTTCTGGACATTTATTTGCGATGGAAATCATGATAATGACGTCCTTGGAATGTGGAAGTCACAGTGAATCTAGAAAATATACGTATCATGTCTGTGAGTTCAGATTTGACAGAGTTATGACTCACAAGTACACAAACCTGAAGCTATTCAATTCATATTTAACGTATGTAGTATTGGTTTGTGTAACTAAAAGATAATCTAACAAAAACCTTAAAATGTAATATTTTTTTTTGGATCTACCTTAAACCTACTACAGAGCAGTTGTGCACTTTCTGACAATGCTAGGAAAGTGAAGCTGACAACAGTAAATATAGCCTTCTGTACGTAGGCCTACTGTGCAGGATCAACAGTATCAGATAACTTTACTATATGTGTGAGTCAGTCAGCAACTGTCAGTAACTCAACAGGTTTCGACATGCACTCGCTTAAATACAACTAACAATTTACATAAAATCAGAGGTTGCATATGGTTCTCCTTTCCTCACATTTCTATCAGGATAAATCCACATCAACAACTCTCCTGTTGCAGGAAAACCAACTGCAGTCTCTGATGTCATCAGGCAACAATTTCTGGAGCTGCTCCACTGACAATGAATGCCAGACCGACTTTATGGCAGTGAGACAGTACCCACAGATCAAATTTCCAGGGGAGGGGATTACATTTACTGTCCCACAGCTCTTAGCAGCACTGTGAAATAATGCTCACTAGCCTGTAAAAGCTGAAACACACATTTAATTGGTTCAAAAGCAGTCAGTCCCAGGCGCTTCATTGCAGAGCAGCTCCAGAGAGTATCCCATGACTCCTAAGGTTTGATCTTTGGGGAGATTTTTATTGTTCCCTATTAAATCTCATGACGTCGTATAAATCGGCCTTACCCAGCGCAATGAGCCCAAACAGGAGTCCCAGCAGGAGCAGGGAGAGGAGGAGAAGACCCAGCAGCCATTTCCACCAGGAGCAACACGCGTCGGAGCAGCAGCACAGTCCTCCACCTCCGAAGATGCCGCTGTCCCTGTGAAGCTCTGAAGACGGAGAGTAAACAGTAAAATCATCACTTTCAAACACTATAATATTCAATATATCAATGTAAATATCAACATACATGCAATCAGAAATACCTGCATAGGTGGCTTTGTCTTTCATCACAACTCCAGATGTTCCATCTGATGAAGGGATAAATACACATCACTTGCTTGTAATTAGAAAAGTATTTAGAGGTGTTTTTTAATGACCACTCACAGTAAGAGTTGCCCGACTCTGACTTCAGCGGCGCCGCCTCACTGTAGCTTGAAATAAGCTTCTCTTTCTTTATTGAATCTCCTGATAGCGACCCTGTAAAATTAGAAATACTTTTTTAAAAAACACTGCTTTTATTGTATTTATTGTGTTAAGCAACCAGAACCGAAAAAAAACACAACTGTTTAAGAATGAGACAACACACGATATCAAAATATAACAGACAATACATGTGATGCAATACTATTATACACAACATAAAAGGGCTTTAACTTAAACCAACAAAGACAAAACAATAAATAGGAATAAAAGGAAAATAATTAAGTACGTTATCGTGCAAATAACTTCAATTTAAAGAAAGAAGAATCTAAAGAAAAACTAGTAAAT
Source organism: Hozukius guyotensis (assembly GCA_916700995.1). Lineage (NCBI taxonomy): Eukaryota > Metazoa > Chordata > Actinopteri > Perciformes > Sebastidae > Hozukius > Hozukius guyotensis. The sequence continues at coordinate 9,701 of CAKALU010008354.1, read as the reverse complement.
AGCAAATTTTCTGTTCCCAAGACTAGGAAGAGGTAAACAAATAAACACTGGCAAAGGTGATAGTACTTCAGATGATCTGATTAAAATGATCTATGAAACAATTAGAAACACGTTTAAAGGTGAATTCAAATTCACTTCAGGTGGTTTAGGTTTCTTCGTTAAGAAACAGGAATGTTGGATCGATGTTGAGATGGTTTTCACAATGGGATCACGACTTCACATCTATTAACAGCCTCCAAGTGACCAAAACCAAGGCTGCATGGTCTGCTATCATTTAAAATAGAATAGTTGTGTACTGTAGCATAAGTATGCTTTAAAACTTGCTGTGGTCATGGGAAAATTGGGTCCAGAAAAAGTTGAGAAACTCCATTAAGGTGAGAGAAATTTCAGTATTTGTCCAGAAGGGTGCAGTAAGTAGCTGACTCACCTCCTCCCAACTGAACGCTGCTGCTGGTGAACTGCTTCCCGCTGTCTTTAGCCAGAATGAGCGTGTCTGCGTCCCTCTTGGCAGGAGCGTTCTCCTTATCAGAGATCAGGTACTTATAGTCTTTCTTATATGAATCATCAGTTTGGGATCTAGGGCCTGACAATAACAAAAAAAGACAGTGAGGAATCATATACGTTTGAGAATTGTTTTTGACTGTGTAACTTTTTATATAAAATGATTGTGTACTGTGGACGTACTTGCAGAGACAGTGGGGACGAAACCAACAGTAAGACCCCCTCCTCCACCACCACCACTTCCACCACCTCCACTACCTCCACCACCACTTGACAGATTCTTCTGAACGCCATAACCTGTAAACACAAACAAACACAGATAAACACTCGCATAAGAGAAGGTGTTATTTTGTATTTTTTTTGAGTGCGAAATATTTCATAGTGTCAAGATATTGTGGAACCTGTCAGAGAATATGCTGCCATACCTCCAAGGTTAGCACTTATGTTGCCTCCACTGGTGGTGAGCACACTGGGAGAAGTGGGAGCCAGATTATTCTGAAAGCCGTAAACTGTAAACAGAGATGCAGGGTTTAATAACATAAAATCATAAAATAACACACACAAGACGCACTTGTCCACAAAACAAGAAAAAAAAAAAAAAGAAAACCAAAACATAGACATACAAATACAAACAAAAAATTACAATGAAACGATAAAAAAGTAGCTGTAACACAAGGACGTGTGCTTGTTTGCTAATTTGTAAATTTGTTTATATTTATATGTAACTATGTCCATATACAGTACATAAAATAGCACTAGTAGGGACAAAACAGTCACCAAAACATTCCTTACTACATTACAAATAAGACCACATTTCACCTGCGGGTAACAGGGAATGTTCAAGGGACGTTTGGTCTCACCTGACAGGGACGAGGGTGAGGTGAGGCCGTTGGGCGACACTCCCCCTGACATGTTGTTGGTGCCGGTCTGGTATGCGTAGCTGCTGGTGTTGCCACCGACCACCGTGGTTGAGGCGGAGGGCAGCGTCGAGGTGGACCAAGAGAAAGTAGGAAGTGTAGCATCCAGCGTGTCATACTGGCCTGTTCTCACACCAGTATCATACTGGGCTGATCTCACAGTATCATACTGGGCTGATCTCACACCGGTGTCATACTGCCCTGATTTCAAACTCATGTCGTATTGTCCTGACTTCACACCAGTATCATATTGGCCTGATTTCAGAGTGACATCATATTGGCCGGATCTCACACCAGTATCAAACTGTCCTGATTTCAGACCAACATCATACTGGCCCGATCTCACACCAGAATCAAACTGTCCTGATCTCACACCAGTATCATACTGGCCCGATCTCACACCAGTATCATATTGGCCTGATTTCATAGTGATATCATACTGGCCTGATTTTACACCACTATCATACGACCGAGATGTCAGACCAGTATCATACAGGCCAGATGTATCAATGGTGTGGAACGCGCCTGATCTCACACCACCAGAACCAAATGAAGTTGAAGCTGCAGGAGAGAAAAGATGAAAAATCAATAAAGTGTAAAGTGTCTTTTACTTTCATTCATAATAACATATTGATATATTCCTTGTGTGTTGTCTGAAATGAGAAAGGAGATACTGTATGTCCTTTTAAATCGTGCAGCAGAGAAGAAGTCTTTCAGGATTCTGGAAATACTGCAGCTGTCGTAAGTGTAACACCTGGCTTAGAAACACATTTATCTTTCAGAAAACCAGTTCTGTCACTCAAATGTAATGATAATATATGAGAGGCATTAGCTGAGGCCATTTTAAACCACATATCTATTAGGAGGGAGACAACGTGTCTGTGCATGTAGAGTTATGTGCATGTGTGGTATATACCGGACTGAGAGGCCACAGAGACGGTCTTGGTTTCCACGCTGGCCTTTTTAGGGACAGGCAGGGTGGTGGAGGTGCTGGAGGTGCGAGTGGGGCTGACGCTGGAGGAGCGTCCCTTCAGCAGCTTCTTCACGTCATCCAGCTCCGTCCCTGCAAAACCACAGTCGCACAAACAACGATCACCAAATATAATAATGCAATATCTCTGTACAATTCATTTTAGTGCATGAGATTAGTCTGAAAGTCAGTGTTGGCGTGTACACTTACTCAAGTACTGTACATGCTACTTCTACTCAACTAAATTTCAACATGACATATTGTACTTTTTACTCAGTGACATTTACTGGACAGACATACTGCCCTGTACGCAGAGAGTGTTAACTACAGAAGCAGTGAAATTGAGAAAAGATTAAAAGGTTAAGATTTTCAGGCGAGACAGCAAACTGTGAAGTTGGTCATGTTTTCATTTCAATACGGCCTACCTAAAAATACAGATAGCCTACTGACCTATTCAGGGAAAACACAGTTTCTACCAAGAAAATATGTTCTTTCAGCTTTCTTGTCCATTTTCACTAAATTGTTTAAGAAAATAAACTTCATTTTGATTATCTACAGTCCTATATAGGGATTAAATGTACTGAAATCGATATAATACATAAGTTAACAATTTAATACACAATATGCATGTGATATGCAGGTAGCTTAATCACACCAAATCACATGAAATACACTATTGAGCTGAGATGGCAGTTACTGAGATCTGCTAAGCTAGTTAGCTTTAGCAGGAGTTTAGCTGGGAGGTTTTCTCCATCATCTAAATCCAAGGATTTATAGCTACTGCCTCATTTTTATGTTAAATAACATAACTTTACTTTAGCTGTCTAGTTAGCTTGCTCTGTGTGGCAGAGGGTGCAGTAATAAATATAAAAGACTAAACATACAACAATATAACACTCTAAAAGTGGTCATTTGTTAGAAGTATTTTTACTTTTAATACTTTGAAAAACGTTTGAATGCAGGACTTTTACTTGTAATTGAGTATTTTCACCAGTGGTGGATTTTTACTTAAAGGTCCCATTTTATAAAAAGTGAGATTTTCATGTTTTTTTTATTATAAAGCAGGCTTAAGTCCTATATAAATTCTGTGAAAGTATCGAAACAGTCAATCCACAGGGAAATACACACAGCCCGTATTCAGAAACTCTGCATTTGAAACAAGCCGTCAGGATTTCTGCCCATTCGTGATGTCACGAATATACAATATTTAGACCCTTGACACAATTTTAAACGTAAACATCGTAAATGTGTCCCAGTTTATTCCTGGTTGCAGTGTATGTGAATGTCATCAGCTGACAGGAAGTACACATGGACCCAAGCTGTTGCCTAGCAATGCAATTCTGTCGCAATTCCGTCAAAATGCGCTAAAACGGAGCGTTTAAGACAGAGGGGTAAATACAGGTATATTCAGGCCGACAGTATGAGGAAAATAAAGTTTTTTTTTTTTTAACATTACAGCATGTAAACATGTTCTAGTAGAAACACAAAATACAAGTATGTACCTGAAAATGAGCATAATATGGGACCTTTAGGTAACATTAATGGTTCTACGTATGGGATTCAGAGCATTAGCTAATATAGCAGCAAGCAACTAAAAGATATAGTGGAGTAATATCTACCTGAGCAGAGAATGAAGTCACTCTCCCTCTATGTTTGTTGTAATCTAAGCTTTTCTGTAACGTTACTTTGTTTATGTAGCGTTAGCTGGACTGGCTGCACTGCATGTGAGTCTCTCTGTTGTACCCCACTAGCTGTTAGCACCTTTAGCTGTTGCCGCCGGCTCAGGCCTCTCCATGTCAATAGATACGCTCTGACTTCCGTAAAAGTAGCAAAAGAAAAAGTTATTAAAAGTCCTGCATTCATAATTTTATGTGGAAGTACATATTAGCAGCAAAATGTGCTACAATCATAAAAGTACGGTAGAATGGCCGCTGTCAGAGTGTTATATTTGATTAATGGATTATTAATGAATGCATTACCATATTGTAGCTGGTGTGGGACTAATTTTGAAGTACTTTATATAGGCTACTGCTGGGTAGTGTGATCTGTAACAATGTATCATACTCTATGAGCTAATCACGTGTTTTGTGTGTACATTATTGAAAGTAACTAGGCTATTATCTGGCAAATTGAGATTTGAGAAATTGTAGGCCTACAGTACTTTATATTCCATGCTGTTAGATTGCTATATCTACTAAAGTAAAACTAAAGCTCTAAATAGTTCTATCTCCACTGCAGAAAATGCAATATAGCAGTCTGAGACCCAGCTGAGTTGGGTTAAAGTGGCACAGAATGACTAACTGTTAAAAAAAAAAAATATGGGTTAAATAATAGCAGTTATGCACTTTAGTCAGCAGGGGGAGCGATCAGCGTCTGACTTTCCACTGTTTTGCTTCATAGGGTGGTGCAAACAGTGACTCATGTGTGCCATTGTTGCCACCACAAATCTGCCCCTTCACTTCTTCCCCACATGAACACAATGCAAACAAACCCATGATCCTCGTCGTTTAAATCTCAGGCTTTTCTTTGTGCTGATGTAGGTACTGCACGCTGGGAACCGCACATGTGTTACTAATTGAGATTTCATGGATGTAAACATGCATTTGAGTGGTGGAAGAGAAGGAATTTCCTATGCTGAGCCAAAGCATTTGACACTGGACTAAAGTGACCCTGCAGAAAAAAAATCCTTTCACTATCCATGTGGTTCTTTGAATGAACACACTCGAATAAAAAGATGCTTTGTTGCTTCATGAGGAATTGCATAACCAACAGCAAATAGATTAATGTGTCTCAAGTGGTCTTACATCTGCCGGCGGTGGGAGAGGCACTTTGTAATCTGGCTCTGATCTCGCTCTCTGGAAAACACACACACACACACACACAATGGACAAAGGAATTCTGGTTTAATAAAAAAGTAAGCCAGGACAATTCAGAATCAGATGGTGCAGAAATAATGAAGGGAAGAGTGGAAAAAAACTATTATTGAATACCTCTGCTTTCGCTCCTCCCTCTTGTGGTGCCGGAGTCTGGAAAAAGAAAACAGACAGAAAAAAGGAGAAGAAAATAAACACACACACACAGACATATCATGAGGATAAAGCTGGAAAACTACAGTGTAATCAGAAAGTATAATCTAATACAGTTATCACTCTCACTCACAATAGATCCCATAATCTTTGCGTGTAAACTCTGGAGAGGAATTAGCACTGGAACTTCCTAGAAAAAGAACACACAATGGTAGCAGAGATATTAACAACACCCTCATGAACAACAGTTTCCTTCACTTTTCAAGCTTCTGTTTCAGGCACCCCTGATGCCAACTTGTTTTATTAACAGGATCTCACCGTCATAACCTCCTGAGCGGCTGGTGGTGATGGTCTTCCTCTCACGGAAACCTGGCGACAGGCCTCCTGATGAGCCGGCAGTCTGCGTTCTCCTGGCACCACCCGACGAGCTGGACCTGACCTTTGACACCGAGCTCACAACATAACTTCCGCCGCCGCCACCGCCACCGCCTCTTCCTCCTCCTCCTCCTCCTCCTCCTCCTCCTCTTCCTCCACCTCCTCCTCCTCCTCCTGCATTTCCGAACCCGTCTCCGTCTATGAAGATCCCCCCTCCATCACCTCCTCCTGAGGAGTCTCCTCCGAGGTAAACCCCTGAGGAGGAGCTGTAGCTGTTGGAGTTCACACCTACAGAGGCTGGAAGGATGATGCACGCAAGTTATTTTTGATTTCCTGCAACAACATCATCTTCATACAAACAGGAATATGGCTGAGTCACATGAGGGTGACCTAAAAATACTTTTACTCACTTGTAATTGATATGAGTATTCCCATTTCGAGCCACATTATATTTTTACTCCACTACATTTCAGAGGGAAATATTGTAGCTTTTACTGCACTACATTTATCTGACGGCTATAGTTACTTTACCAAGATTGTTCATACAAAACAAAACACATGAGAGTATGATGCATTGTGCATTAATCTAACCAACAATATACAAAGTAAATATTGTTAAGAAATAATACATCCTCAGAGCTTTTAGAAAGTGTGAATTGTGAATTAATCATTTTTAAAAATTTTGGCGGGTCCAAAATGAATGTTTTGTTTATCTCTGTGGAAAATATCTGACGTTTAGTTCCCACTTCTAACAAGGTTGTGAGCCAATAGTGAAACGACGCTGGTATCACGTGGTGTCTCTGGGTTGTCAGTTAGTGTGGAAAAAACAGATAAATGGCTGAGATTGACATTAAGCGTCTGGCAACCACTTGTTGTGAAGTAAATGCAATGGAACTGGGGAGGAAGAAAGCGATATCAATGTTATCAACTGCACCTTTAAAATTAGTGGCAACGCTTTACTTCACGGGTTCCGTGATTTGCTAATCATTTTCTAGGAATTTCTTGGACGGATCTACGAAATTTAGTAGACAGTTATTTGTGTTTAATTAGTTGTGTCAGGTTTATGAATAGTCATTGATTTGCAGAGGAAATTCCATAAAGGAACAATATTAATGACTGTAAACACTGATTCGTTGAAAGGCAAGTAAATGTTGATTTATTATTGGAAACATTACTCTCCATATATGTTGAACTTCATGCTTATAGGCTACCTGCAGACAGATTTAAACATTGTTGCTGTTCTTCGCAGGAACCTACATATGAATTTATAGTTTCAGTTCCTCTCTAGGAAATTGCAGGAAGTTAAAAAAGGAGGAAGTATTCAGAACCTTTACTTAAGTAAAAGTACAAATGTGACGGCCCCAGGGCCTCTGCCAGGGCTTGTATGCCGTGTGGTGCTGTGTTGTGTGTCCTGCAGTGCTCCTGGTACTGTGTCAGACTTTTGCTTTGTTGTACACTTCCTTTAGCATCCCCTAAGTTACCCAGGCAGTATGTTTTCTGTCAGCATCATTCATTGCAATTCATATTTTTGTTACCTTTGTTTATCTATTTCAAACTTTTGTTAAATAAAACTTTTTTTTTATTAATCCCTCGCGTGTGCTTCCTTTATTTGTTGTGGTCCTATAGCCAGGTCATAACACTAATACCACACTGAAAAAATACTCCATTACATGTAAAAGTCATGCACTGGACATATTTTTTTTGTTATATTTGTTTAAATTCTCATTATATCTCGACAGCAATCAATAAATCAAATCTGCTGAC